>VYZU01005071.1:0-76550 GCA_013401355.1 Ceyx cyanopectus
ATCTGCAAACTTGCTGAGGGTGTCTTTGATCCCCTCATCCAGGTATATTATATATAGAATCACATTATGCAATAGAATTGCATTAATTTGCAATGAACCCTGGGAGTCCTGTTGTGAATTCTAGATTATGCCTAATTGTTGAGTAACTGAAGAAGTCAGAGAAACAAAAGGTTTCCAAAGCTGTGTGAAATCATAATAAAGCAAAAAAACAAATCCCTTCATCAAAGACTGGGTAACTCATCACAAAATGTACTTCGTTCATTCACTTGTCAAGAATAATGAAGCTTTAATTATGTAGGGTATTCTTCATAACTTGTAAATACTGCAGAATATTTTGTAAAAGGAATGAAGTTTAAGTAACTTCAGATTGCCCTTGAGCACTCTGGTAGTAAATCATTGCCAGGAAATGGGAAGAAATTAGTTGTGATTTTTTCGGGGGAAAAAAAATTCACAACTTGTTTATTGTACTGTGTTTTTGTTGGGTTTTTTTCTAGACATCTTTGAAAGGAGAAAGCTAAAGTTTAGGAAAAAATGTGAAGCCTCAGAATTAACTTTAATGTGTTGTTCTGCTCTCATTTAACTGCTTAATAAAATATGATTAAGAAAAAATTAAGCAAACAAAGAATAATACTAAAAAAACCCAGCATGCTCATTTGTGTCTCTTGGCTAAATTGCTACTGACATCAGTCTTTGGTTTCTGTTACTTGCAACACAGACAAAATTCTTTCTACTGCTTGGTCAGTCTGATTTATTTTGTTCTGTTTCTTTTACAGCCCTTGAAGTGAACACGGCTTAAAACTCATGAACATGTTTCTGCATGTGCATTTAGATAAAGATTATTATAATGTATGGAATTATACATGTCCCCCACCCCCTCCAAGTAGTTCCATTGGAATGAAACAAGCGGGCAGTTTTTGCTAAGAAAGATCAGAATATCTATTTACTCCTCATAAGATCCAATTCAGGTAATTTGATTTGAGGAGTTGGGCTGTCAGCCTACTCATCTCCTGATATTACGATGAGAAGGGAGGAATGAGAAAGGAAATTCAATGCTGTAGATGAACAGTGCTGCTTCAGATTTGCCATTTATATCCAGGTACTTGGGACGAAACAGCCATCTGCTGCTGCCGAGGACAGATCCTTTTCATAACGTTGTAACAACACTTGAAATTATTGTTTAGCAAATATGCATTAAAGCCAGTCACTGAGTTGTTAGGAAGGAAAAAACACGACTGCTGTATTTAAGGAAAAACAAACGGGCGAGTTGTAAAGCACAGAGCACAAAGCAATCTGACCTGAAGCAAGGAATCTGTTGAATAATTTAACCTGGCAATGTGAAGTTTCGAAGTCTCTGATACATGCAAGCAAAACAAAAGAAAAAATAGAAGAAAAATAGCCAGAAATAAAGACCTTCCATACCTAGGAGCTATAGTCCTGTTCCTTCTTGCCAGGTTAGCTCAATCATGAAGTACCTCTGAACTTGCCAGGTATCAGAGTTTCTTAGCAAAATCAGATTGCCTTTGGTTTCCCACGTTTGCACATACTATGTGGAATTCACAGTGAAATAAAGTGCCTCATAAATCTCTTTGACTCCACAGAAATTCGGGAGTACAACAGCCAGCCACCATCCCAAAAATGCTGTCTCCCTGCCAGCTAACTAGGCTGGGGTTTCTTGGGTTTCAATCAACACCAACCTCTCCTATCTGGCCACAATTCACTCACTACATTCTGCAGCAAGAGGGAGGCAGATTTAAATTTTTTTTCATCTAAATCCCTTTTTTTTTTTCCAAAGGAGAAATCCATTGTTGAAATTAGTTGACGGGATTTAATGTCATCCATGCTGGAACACAAATAATTAAACTAGTCAACAGTAAAATCAGAGATGGCAAAAAGAAATGGCAGTAGCTAAAGATGACAAAAAAACCCCAGAGAAGTGCCAATGAACAAGTCATGCAGATGAGAAAACCAGAGAAATGGAAGAGTTTGGGACTGTAAAGATCTGGAGGATTAACTCTCACCAGGAAAAGTTTGGAAACTTCGTAATAGAAAGTACTAGGTTAAATGACAGGACAATTGGAGTCATTTCACCTGACTTGGAAGGTGAATAATGGCACTGAAAAATATTGAGATTTTGGAAAAACATCTGAAATCGCAACTGTGGCACAGAAATGGTCGGAAATATGATTTTGCAGATAAAGTAGAAAATTCCATTTCCCATTTTTTACTTTAACTGGAGCACAATTTCAACACTGTAAAAATTAATCCAGAAGAAAGTTCAGGTTGTAAAACCCAGATGGTTTTATCAAGATGGGGACAATCTAATCCTAAATCCCAGTAGCATACTGCCCCATGGTATGAACATTACCAAGGAACAGGCTGCCCAGAGAGGTTGTGGAGTCTCCTTCTCTGGAGACTCTCAAAACCTGCCTTGATTTGTTCCTGTGCCACATGTCCTAGGGATCCTGCTCTGGCAGGGGAGTTGGACTCAAAGGATCTTTTCCCTTCCAACCCCTAACATTCCATGATTCTATGATACAGAAGAAGCACATGGTATCAAGAATTTCTCTCTCACATTTCCTCAGATCCCAACATCCTTTATCAATGTCAGCTCAGGTCCTCAAGGAAAGAGTCACACTTATTTCTAAGAATGTTTGCACTAGGTTTGGATAAAAAATGGGATCAGAAATAAAGTAGTGTCTCCTATTTAGCACGTATGATTTTGTGTGTACACAACTGGTCCATCCACTTTTTTTTAAAGGACTACAAATTAGCATTTAAATTAATTGCTGACTCAATGTTCAGGAGATGCTGAATTTTGCAAGTGAGGTCTCATTAAACCCCACCATCTACTCGGCAACAAGCAGCCTAGAGAGCAATAAAATAACCTGAAGGAGATTCTGAAAGCTGTCACACAGCATCCATGTGTGCATTTCTGTAGATGGAAGCACTCCAAAGAAAAGAAAGCCAACAAAACCCCAGTGCTTGTTATCTTTAGGGGGGTGGGAATCCCAAACAACACAATAAACAGAACAAAAAGGAAAAAAAAACCAAAACCAGACCAACCCTTTGTACTGTCTGCATGTTTTACCAAAGAAATGCTTCTTGAGCAGTGTCCCATCTGCAATACCCTTGGGGCATCTCCTACTCTTGGTCCACCGTGTGCGAGCTGCAGATGCAGTGCATACAGGAAGACTAATCAAAGCACGGTGTTCATCTACCCCCCTTCTCTTCTGCAAGATAAAGGAAGGGAAAAAAATCATATACAAAGTGTACAAGCTTCTCTGGTGCTAGATGGACAAAACCTAAATCTTGCTGCAACAGCCTTTCGACAAATATTTTTCTCTTGTCTATGGCTGGGGGAAAAAAAAATGACATTCTATAAATCAAACTGATTTGGCCTAAGCAACAACAGACCAGCAGAAAATTGTTTTGAGGGCAGAAGCTATCCAGAACAGCAATTACAGACTGAGTTAGATCTCCTCTGGGACTGAAGAACAGCCAGTGTGGGGAGTTTCTCTCTCCCTCCTGCTCGCTTGCGCACGCTTCCTCTCCGCTTCGCTGTCTTAGTGGTCTGTGTCATCTGAGGAAGCCCAGACCTGCACTGCATAATTAACAGAGTTGTGATGAGCTCCAGCATGCTAATCCAGCACCCACCTGGGGACAGCAGGCTCAAGAAACCCAAACCAAATTGTGTTCCTGTCTATCAAAGCCCAAAAGAAGAGGCTGTGGGAGGTGAGGTGCCTCAAGCTTACCAGGGAGAGGTGAGACCACTGAAGAGAGCATCTCGACAGGAATGAAAAATGAGAGATTTTGGAAGCAGCCAACTAGTAGTAATATTTGTTATGCCTGTGGTAGGTTGACCCTGGCTGGATGCCACGTGCCCACCAAGCTGCAATATCACTCCCCATTTCTCTACCTCCACCCTGCCAAGTGCTGCAGGTGGGAAAGGATGGAGGGTTTTGCTCAGTTCATCACACACTGTCTCTGCTGCTCCTTCCTCCTCACAGCCTTCCCCTGCTCTACTGAGGGGTCCCACTCATGAGGGACAGTCCTCCATGAACTTATTCAACATGAGTCCCTCCAACAGGCTGCAGTTCTTCATGAACTGCTCCCATATGGATTCTTTTCATGGGGTGCAGTCCTTCAGGAACAGGCTGCTCCAGTGTGAGACCCATGAAGGGCCAAGAACCTGCTTCAGTATGGGCTTCCCATGGGGTCACAAACTCCATCCACCTGCTCCAGCATGGGACCCTTCTGCCTCACCATGGTCTTCACCATAGGGGAATCTCTGCTCTGATTCCGGAAGCACCTCCTGCTCCTCCTTCTCCACTGACTTTGTTTTCTTCAGAATTGTTTCTCTGACATCTTCTCACTCCTCTCTTCTGGCTGCAGATGCACACTAGTTTTTTCCCCTTCTTAAACATGGTCTCACCCAAGTACTACCATCAGTGTTGATGGGCTCAGCTTTGGCCAGTGCTGTGTCCACCTTGAAGCCAGCTGCCAGTGGTGAAGCTTCTGGTGTCTTCTCACAGAAGCCATCCTTGTAGCTCCACCCACTACCACTAGACATCATTATGTCTGATACTATCACAGAATGGCAGGGGTTGGAAAGGACCTTGAAAGATTAACTAGTCCAACCCCCCTGCCAGAGCAGGGTCACCTAGATCAGGTCAGACAGGAACATGTCCAGGTGGGTTTTGAATGTCTCCAGAGAAGAACAATCCATAGCCTCCCTGGGCAGCCTGTCCCAGGTTCTGTCACCCTCACTGTGAAAAAGTTTCTCCTTATGTTTCCATGGAACGCCCTGTTTTCCAGCTGCACTCATTGCCCCTTGTCCTATCACTGGACATCACTGAGCAGAGCCTCGTTCCATCCTCCTGACACTCCTCTTTACATCTTTATAAACATTAATGAGGTCACCTCTCAAGTCTCCTCTTCCTCAAGCTAAAGAGCCCCATCTATCTCAGCAGGGAGATGTTCCACTCCATCATCTTTGTGTTTCTGTGCTGGACTCCAAAATGTATGAGAGGCATGTGAGGGCAAGAGCAGGTTACTGTGAGCTGTGTTCATAACTTTTAGCCACCTTCTGCACTATGCTCTTTCTCTGAAGCTTCACAACAATACATCTGGGGCTGATTGCCTGCAAACATGCATTGCTATCACCACCTCCCATGTGCTCTATAGCCCTTGCTGTTTGCCTTTATAGAGATTGAAGACTGTTTAAGGCAGGTATTTTCTTTCATGGGCACTTTATCAGTTCCAAGTCTCTGCTGAAGGTCAGAACTGGACAGTTAGTCTAAGGGAAATAAAATAATACCAACGATCAGAAGAGATACTTCACCCTTTTAAAAACCATTAGGTCTGGAAATAGGAGATGTGTTAATGGAGCAGGTCATCAATAGCCCTGGTTTTAAGAAGGTATCCTCACTTCATACTCAGGAAAATGCAGTGTATAATAAATCAAAGACCACGTTAAAAATTATTGTTACTAACTATAATTTAGAACTTAACTTACATTCAAAATTCCATTTAAATTCAGCAGTTTGTGTGGGTATATGGCCTCACATATGCACACACGTGTGAGTACTTATACAGGTACAAATACACGTTTTCTTCTGTACTGCAAACATCCTCACCTGTATAAATAGTAACTTTATATATAGCCACACTAATAATTTTAAGATCTAACTTGCCCCAACATACACCAGGTGTTAAATGAGCATTTGAGGCTTAGCAGATTGCAGAGAGAAAAACACAGCCTATTTCTGTCTACAGTAGCACAAAACAGACCTTAATTCTCAGGCTTTTTTTTTCCTGCCTAAACACTCCATTGCAAGATAAGAGTGAACACTGATGTGTTCTGATAACAAGCAAGCAAACAAATAAACAAATAAAGATTGCTTTGCCTTACTTAGTTTTGACAAAGCAAGCTGCACTGATTCCATTTTGCCTTTGAGTTAATGCCGTGACAGTTTGATATCAGGCAGGGCAAGGTGAGAATGGCTCTCATGGGAAATTGAGGGGCAACACTTGTACAACAAAGGAATTAGATGCAGCAGACTCAAGGTGCAGGACAAACAGAGAACTGATTCAAACACCATTTGTGATGGAGGAGAGTGTGTGCATTCACATATTCTGCAGCACACTGCCCTTCCTTCATCCCACTGCTCTCCTCTTCCCCTTACACTCATCAAGCCCCTGATACCCAGTTTCCTTCAAAGATGAAGAGTGATCACAGAATCATAGAATGGCTTAGGCTGGAAGGGACCTCAGAGATCATCCAAATAACCTCTCAACAAGACTAGGTTGCTCCAGGCCTTATCCAGCCTGGCCTTAACACCTCCAGGGAGGGGCATCCAGAACCCCTCTGGGCAATCTATTCCACTGTCTCACCACCCTTGTACTGAAGAACTTCTTCCTAAGATCCAATCTAAACCTTTTTTCCCTCAGTTTAAAACCATTTCCCCTCATTCTATCACTGGACACTCTTGTGAAGAGCCCCTCTCCTGTGGGATCCCTTCAGGTACTGGAAGGCAGTTATAAGGTCCCCCTTCCCAGCTCCCTCAGCCTATCCTCATGGCACAGGTGCTCCAGAGGTGATCCACAAACCAGGCAAATGAAGAAGAAGAACAGTAAAGTATGAGGGAGAACAGCAGCTCTGCTCTCTGCAGGGGCCATGCCACAGTTTATTGCCCTTTACTTGGTGTCTGATGACACTCACTGTGTTAACAGAGCTGGTGCAAGGCTCTGGGATGTCAGGATGCATATTGGGAAGCAGTAACACCAAAAATGCATTAGGCTGGTCACACCTGTTTATTCTTGACACTTCTTAGGTTATGCATTTGTTTTGTCAATGTTAAGAAGAAAGTCTTTGCAGCCACACTACAAACCCAACCTTTTCTTCTCCTACAACCAAGTTTCTAGCTACTGGACCACTGAAGGAAGATCAATAACCTTGTGTTGCCAACAAACCCTTGGGCTGTATATGAGACTTGCAGGGTAGAATTATTGCTTTCTGTTTTCTGCTATGCTAGAAAGGTTTTTGTAGGATATTTGGCCAACTCACTTGTCCCAGCTTTATAGGGCTGAATTAAAGAGTCCATTCTGAGGCAAACTCACTTATGTTTATAGGGCAATCAAATGGCACAACAATAAAAGCATGAAAGACACAGAAAGAATAAACACAAATAGAGGTGATTAAATGCCTGGCATTGTAGCCTTCATATTCTAGAAACAAAAATGCTCAGTGAAGGGAAAGGGTCTCCCAGTAGAGAATATCCATCAGTATTTTGGATACAGGTTGCTGCTTAGGGTTGGTGAAATTTTCTGGCCTGACACCCTGAAAGCAAGAATGAAATATATATAAAAAAAAAAGCCATGCTAACCAGAGAAGAAATGGCCACCCACAGCAATCCACAGCCTTGTCTGAGAAAAGGTTTTTATGAGCAACAGGTCGCCTGTTTCTTTCTGCAAGAGCTGGGCAATAAACACACTGGTCAGATGCAATTGCTGTGGAGTGGTTCATGATGTGGGTACCTGTCCAGCAGGAACTATTAGTCTGTATTACACATTTATGTTGCATCAGCTTCTAAACCACTCCAATGAGCCATGGGTCTGTTCAGCAACAAACTGGAAAAAGTAGGATCTATGAGCTCTTACAGTAACCCATTAAAAAAATAAATATATATAGATAAACAATAGGGATGCTTGCTGAGGACACTTTGTGTCCTCAAAAAATAAAGTGCATTTAACATTTACAGCTACATTTTTTGGTATCTATTCAGAAGCAGAAGGTCTTTGGAGTACTAAGTCCCCAAAGATATGGAAATCCATGAGCAAACTCCAAACTCCCTACCCCACACACTGACATCTCCTGTAGCATCTCCTGCTTTCTGCCCCAGGCTGCAATGTCTAAGCTAACCCGAGTAGAGAGGGGAGCAGCTCTATCTATCTCACTGAGTGATACCAGCCCCAGGAAAAGCAGTTTATTACAGGTGGTTTGTTATCTTCCAAAATAGAAACTGTGCAAAAATGGTGACAAAAACTTCAACACGTTCTATGCTCTGCTTGCAGCACTAGTCCTTCTTCACTCTGGATTTATTTCCAGGAGGGTCATGTAACCAGAAAAATACAATGGAGGAATTCATTTTCTTTTTAGGAGTGTTCTGGGAAACCATGCAATTAGAGCAATCTTAAGCTGTCATGTATTATCAATTGCCACTCAATTATTTTACTTAAATAAAATCCTGATTGCAGTCTGATCTGCAGCTATCAACTGTGTGATTCATTGAGGTGCACTATTTATTCTGGAGGAATTAAAACAGAATATTTCACTTAACTGAAAGGGGAAAGACAAAGGGACAAAGGAGAGGAGAAGACTGGAAATATGGAGCAACTTTTCATGATTCTTTCCTGTTTTGCCAGTCCTCAGTTTAGAAATAGCTGAAACTACTCTACTCTGTAGTAAGTCTGAAGGTCACTCAGACCTTTCTTAAAGAGGTCACTAAAGGTCAGAAGCTCTTGTCCTCTGTTTTCAGGACACATGAAGGGGCATGGCCAAAAAATAGGGTATGGATGTTTAGGTCTCCAAGGGCTGTAGATAACACGAGCTCCATGATTAGCTACATATCCTAGCTCTGCCCAAGGTTCACATGCTGAGCATGGTACAAACTGGGCAAAGTTCCATGCTCCATACAAGTAAATGAAAAATGATTCTGTCCTTTATTTCCCTTTTTTCAAACATAAACCAAAATGCTTTGTTCTTTGTAGATCTGGGCTCTGGGAGCTGCAGACTATGCTGTTGACCCTTACATCATGTATTTTCAGTCAATAATAAATAAAGAAACCAATTAATTATTACATATTTAATAAATTCAACACAATTTAATAAATTAATGTATTAAATGATAGTAGTAAGTCAGTCAATGATTGCTGAGTAAAGGTATCTGAAGGACAACTAATTACAATTACTGCTAAAAGGCTTATAAAAGAAAGGCTGGATGGATAACAGCTCCTGTAAAAATCAGACTTGCTAGAGCTGACTCTCCAAAAGAGCCCTCTTATGGTTTTATTCTCCATTCTGACCATGAGATCTTATTTTTCTAAAAGTATCCATTCCATCCAAAATGATTAATCTCATTGTTCAAGGATTTTTTTTTTCCTTAATGTTTAATTTATAACTATCTGTCCTTAGTTACTACTTGGTAATTTGTTACTGCCTTCAACCTTAATATTTTAAATTATTCTACCCATTTTTTTTTAATGCTATTACATATCAAGTATTTCTACGTAGTCATCATGGCTCAACTAATCACTGCTGCACTTTTTGAGCCTGCAGTTGGTAAATTCCTGTAATCTCTCTTCATAAATTATACTTAATACTTCTCCCTCATTTCTTTCCTTCTGGATCACCTCCAAATTTCTAATAGGAAAAGTAGGCCAAGAAGATCTCATTTCTCTCCCACCTTCCTAACGGATGGAAGGTGCCAATGTCTAAGGCAGACACTGAAGTCTGCATCACACTGTTTGCTTTACTTTCCAATTGTTCTCTATTTACTTTCCAGCTGAAAATTGCCAATTTCTGGTTAAAACTACAGCACTGCCTCACACTAAGTCTTGGTCTTCCTAGATCTCGGAGGTAGAAGCAGTTCTTTGGTGGGTGCCACAGCTTGTATGGTGTAAAAAAGTTGTTCTAGGTTGACTTTTGAAATAGTCTTTGAGGTTCTACTGGCAAGACTTTGGTGTGGTGTGTGTCTCTATTTGGAGATTAGAAAAGTGCAAACCCTTAGGGTCCAGAATCTCAAATTTACCCAGAAGAAAAGATGCTCTAGGCTTTCTCAATAAGCACAAGAGAGGCAGGCATCTTCATGAGCAGGCATCTTTGGAAAGTAGTTTTAAGTTCTCAGCTTTTTTCTTCATTCAGAACTAACCAATATTTTTCAGTAATGGTTTAGATGATAGAGGGGAAAGGATAGATACTGAAGGTGCAATGAAGCTCAGAAATGTTTTGAGCCTGTCAGAAGATTAAAATTTGAATTCAAAGTTATCTTGTGAATTTAGGGGAACAAAACCAGTGCTTGTGAGATTAACTATTATGTCCAATTCTGATCTCAGGTAGATCACCTGCAGAAAGTTCACAGCAAAGGCCATGGGAATGATCAAAGGTGACAGAAACAGCTTGATAGGAAAACTGGAAAGTTGTTTTCCAGAGTAGAAAAGGGTGGTGGAGACACACACGATAATGCTTTTCAAGTGTTCAAATGCTGGTGAAATGTTTTTCAACTGCTGCAAATAGGAAGGGAATGACATGTTCTCCATATTCACCATGACAGGAATTCAAGGGCTTAAACTGCAACAGAAGACACTCATACAAGAAATTAAATTATCTGGCTAGCTGATCCTGTCTCAGAGCTGAGAGATGATCTGATGACGTTTGAAGATTGCTCCTAACTATGCTTGTCTAATATCCAATGCAATCAATACAACCTCTCAACATCAGAGAGAGAGGGACCATTTCAGACAGCAGCCACAAACTTCCTATCACCCTGAGTCACTGAAGAGATGAAAGCAAACACCTCTCCTGCAGCTCTTACCCATTAAGGCAAATTCAGCAAATCTCTGCTCTGCTGAACATCCCTGTCCACAAAAATAAGAGGCAAAGCTCAATAAGCTTTAACCAACTCATCAATAGCAATGAAGATGTTTTGGGTCATTAAATAGCAACAGGTAACAACCAGACAGCAGTGTCTCCTCTTCAGTGTGGAACAACAGCATCCAAAGGCAGGGAATCCTTACAACAGTGTGCCATCTATCAGCTGTGTGTGAAAACAAGCCACAAGTTCTCAGTGTTTGTTGACTACTTGACATAAACTGATGGATTGAGTTCTGTCCAATCCTCACCAACCACTAATCACCTCCTGCTAGCAGAACTGGTGAAGGATATTAGCAGCCAAACATAACTGCAGCATTTCCTTAGTTGTTAATGGGAGGAGGCAATTTAAACCAAGACCAGAATGAAGTTTTAGTTCCCTTAAGCAGAACTGAAAACCATAAATTCAATTTCTTTGCATGTGCTTGGACAGTTATATTGACAGCAGACTCATTTGTCTGATGAAATCTCTTACAGACACCCTTGTCCTGCAAGACCCAACCCATGCCTTCCTCAAGGCACACTGGATCATCACTGCTTCTCACCAGGAGGCTGGATGAGTCCTTAGCTTTCACTGAACATCAAGGAACAGACCCCTTTTGCTGTTCCACACACCACAGATGTTCTCCACCTTTCTGCAGTGAGCTGGCCTCTGAAAACATCAGCAATTTGCTCTGCTTCACTGGTTTTGTTTTCCAGCTCTAAGGCATTCCCCACATGAATCTGGCCATGCTTTGCTCTGCTTCACCCATAACAGGTCCCCCCAGTGACATGGTATGAGAAGATGGTGGAGACACCTCACCTATTGCAGTCCATCCTCCCAAAGTGCCAGAGACCCTAAGCCCAGAAACATTTTATTAGTGGGTGCACATCCTCTCACCAGAGCCTAAAGAACCCTGCCTCCATCAGCAGCTACTCTCCAGTCAGCCTCAGCTCAGCAGAAAATCAAACTGATGTCCCTTTGCATATTTTGCCTCTGAAGGACCCCAAGTGATGCCTGTAGAGTGGCTCCTGCCTTTGGAAAGCAAACAGCAGCAGGAACCAGCCCCCTTTGCTCAGCGTCACCACGTTTCGATTTATTGGGCTCTCAAAATGGTTTATTACAGGAGAGTGTTTCTGCCCTGATTCCTGCCCTGACTGCACTGAACCCCTCACCTCTTGTCTGAAGCCTCTTTGGGTTTAGTTTTGTATCCTCTCATTGTATTTTATATTTATTTATTTAATTTTAATTATTTATATTTTTTTTTTCATGGAAAATAGATTGCCATAAATTTTGCCCTTTCGAGTGTTTAGTGACAGGCTGGAGTTGCCCTCAGTCACATCTGTTTATCCTGGTAAGCACATTTATAAAGTGATTTCCCATCCTCGTTATTCTGTCAATGGCATTTCACACTGTAGCTACTTTAATGTAGCATTTTATCACTTGTCCCGAGGGCTGCTGACAGCTGCCAATTTCAAGGCTTCATTCCAGTCTTAATTTTCTTCTTTTCCTTTTCTTTTTTGGCCACCCCTCGCCCCGTCTTTTTCTTTATTTCCAAGGTCTCTAGGGCTCTGGGAAAAAAGGGGAGTTAGATGAGTGCAACAAATGATGATGATTTGCTCTCCCTTTGAACNTTATATTTGGTTCACCAATTCAAATTAATCATAAATTCCCTTTGCATATTTTGCCTCTGAAGGACCCCAAGTGATGCCTGTAGAGTGGCTCCTGCCTTTGGAAAGCAAACAGCAGCAGGAACCAGCCCCCTTTGCTCAGCGTCACCACGTTTCGATTTATTGGGCTCTCAAAATGGTTTATTACAGGAGAGTGTTTCTGCCCTGATTCCTGCCCTGACTGCACTGAACCCCTCACCTCTTGTCTGCAGCCTCTTTGGGTTTAGTTTTGTATCCTCTCATTGTATTTTATATTTATTTATTTAATTTTAATTATTTATATTTTTTTTTTCATGGAAAATAGATTGCCATAAATTTTGCCCTTTCGAGTGTTTAGTGACAGGCTGGAGTTGCCCTCAGTCACATCTGTTTATCCTGGTAAGCACATTTATAAAGTGATTTCCCATCCTCGTTATTCTGTCAATGGCATTTCACACTGTAGCTACTTTAATGTAGCATTTTATCACTTGTCCCGAGGGCTGCTGACAGCTGCCAATTTCAAGGCTTCATTCCAGTCTTAATTTTCTTCTTTTCCTTTTCTTTTTTGGCCACCCCTCGCCCCGTCTTTTTCTTTATTTCCAAGGTCTCTAGGGCTCTGGGAAAAAAGGGGAGTTAGATGAGTGCAACAAATGATGATGATTTGCTCTCCCTTTGAACGCAGAGACATTATAATCCCATAATGTGAAGTTGCATTACCGAGGAGAAGTTAAACTTGAGGAAAGTGTGGCTGCATTTCAGTTGGCTATTAAGACTTTTCACTTTCTCCTGATAAATTCTCCATTAATGCTACTTGGTTTAAATTTCCCTGTTCCCTTGCTGTGCAGAAATTGGATTGTTCATCTCCCAGGGAAGGTACTTTGCATTCTTGCTTGCTGTGATCCTCCCACCATCCAGAATTACCTAAATCAAACCAGAATAGGCAACAATCCAGCTCAAGCCACAGGAGAACAGGAATTTTACCCAAGGAATTATACACACGCATTAGCCCATCTGGAGAAAGTTCACTTCTTGCCCCAAAACTTGTATTTCCATCCAACACGAGGGAGGAAGAACTGAATACTTTGTTTTCACCAAAAAGATGTTGTTCCAAACCTGATCCCAATGAAGCTGTGAACCCAAGGGCTGGGCACTAGGGAGAAAAGGAGGCTCAGGAGACACCTTCTTGGTCTTGACAGCTTCCTGACAGGAGGTTGATCTCGTAGTTGCCAAAGTCAACTCTGCTAATCCTTTAGGTTGCAAGTCCTTCAGACATCAATGCCACTGTAGGAAACAGTGTCTTGTCAGCTGTGGCCTGATTCAAGAGCCTGTTTCTGGTTTGCAAGGTCATATCGAAGGACGTGTTGCACCATCCTCCAACAAAGAACAAGCTACCACTTTCAGCTTGAGGTGGGCAAACTGTTCTGTTATTCACATTTTCACTCTAGTTTTCCTAAATTGTAAAAATAAATGTATTCTTCTCATCTACAATTAACATGACATTCAATTATTGTTCTTTCTTTTTTCCTTTTTTTTAAATAGAATTGATTTTTTTCCCATTTTATTGCTGGAATGTCTGTCACGTTGGCAAAAGGGCAACTTGCCAGAATCTTACTTAGATAATCCTGGCATGCCTAAATGGAAAGCTTTTCACTTGTTCAATTAAATGTAAGCATCAAAACCAGGACATTGTTTTCCTTTAATTTCATTATCCAGACTGATGGCTTATAAATGCATTTACTCTTGTGGTCATCAGTCCATGATTATCAGGAGAACACTATGCCTCCTCTCTGGAACTACAGAGGACCCATCACAATGAAACCAATGGTGTAAATCGAGCAATGCTGCTATCAAAAAACTCCACCACACTCTTAATAGCAAGCAGAAAATGAAAAGGTTAAGATTGGTGTCTGAAAAACAAATACCTAAAGATGAAAGATCAAGTCACGAAAGCTTCAGGTGACAAAAGCTTCTTTAACTGTAGACCCAAAGTGAGGAGGTGAACTAAGAGATGGGATGACAGAAGCAGGGGTGCAACACTCACATTCAAAGAAAAAAAAGTCCAGCAAAAGAGCTTTTGGTTCAGTCTGGTGGAGAAGCAGGTAGGTATCAGTCCTTATGGATGTCTGATCTTGTGAGATGCACAGCACTTGTAGCAAATGAAGAGAAACAGGCTGATCACAGGTCAGCTCGTGGTAGAACAGCTGTTTAAAATCACATGGATGAACTATGTTCTACATGTGTTTTCTCAGATTATTTTTGAGACTTTGAAGTCAAGCAGGGACATCTCCATCCTGGAAACTTAGAGCTAGGGAAGAGGTACCTTGCTGTGAGTGACCAGAAGTCCTAATGACCTGCATTACCCAACAGCTGACTTGCTAACTGGAACATCTCATCTCTCTTCAAGAGCAGCTCCTTTTGCAGATTGCCGATTACAAATAACTGAGCTTTACAAAAAGTCTTGGCTGTTTGAATGATGAATTGAGTAATAAAACCTTACTCATCACTGTAAAATGGCTAAAACAGAACAAAACAGCAAAATGCATGCAAAGCTGTGATAGCCTGATCCTTGTAAGGAAAATCACAGCTCCCTTATCCCTTGCGGGTCTTTAAATGAGTCAATAACTCAGTGGAAATGAAACTGTAAACCAGTTGTTTTAATTCTTTCTCAGATTGTAAAGGTCTGTGATGTTGTCACTCCTGAGGTGACTACAAAACTATCATGGAGTGAGGTACAAAACAAGGTCAAGTGCAAAAGCAGGTCAGGAGAAAGAAGAAGAAAAAAAACCCCCATCCAACCCGTTCAAAAAAACCCCAAAACTAAAAGTAGGTCATTTTTCATCATGGCAAAAGGTTAACAGTCTCCTACCTCCAGGCATTCTGCTGGATGGTGTGTTGTTAAATATATTTATTAGTGCTCTAGGAAGAGGAATCAGTGATGGATAAGGAAAATAAAGAAATCCTAAAAAACAAGACCAAGAATTCTCAAACTGTCATCAAGATGATCCTTCAAATTCCATTTAAACATGAAAGCTCAGTTCAGCTGCAGAAGACTGTAACCTTTGGTCAGCCCCCTTGGGCTGATACAGATCTATCAACAAACCCAGGACCACCTGAACAACCTCATCTGGAGGGTACCTAGGTAGAGCAGACAGGGCTACCCAAACACACACAACATTACATGGGTACAGTGACTATGCTGAGCCCTCTGCCAAAATCTTCAGGCAACTTTTGAGACTGGAGGATGGAAAAACCTGCCAAGAAAAATGAAACAGGGAGCTGATTCAGTAACTGGCTCTCTAGTGAGAATCAGAGATGTATGGAGACATCTGGATACATCTGAGGATGATCTGGATAATCATGATCACCCTTCAAGGTGGCCAGATCCTACAAGGCTGAATTTGGGTGGCTCAGCATGGAGCTTGTGGGACAGAGCATCTGGATGGTAAAGCCAATGTGCAGTGCTAGGGCAGCAAGGGGAGAGCTGGCTAGAAAAGATGGAGTGAGGAATAACATAGACCTGGTACAGAAAAGATGTAGATGTCAACACAGGGGGCAATGCACAGGGTAGAAACAGACTGTACTCCTGCAGCCAGGCTTGCCAAGAGCAGAAAGGGCTGTTCACAAACATCAGAAAGACCAGAGCACTTTTAGTAATGTGACAGTGAATGATGCTCAGCCCTGATGAATGCCAGTGAAAGAGGGGGAAATTAAAATGGCTCGTAGAGCTCACAGGACTCTCCACTTGGCACACGAGTTCAACAGCCAGACTTGAGCAGCCCGAGGAAAACCACTGCTCAATGCTACACTGCCTTCCAAACAGCAAACAAGACACTGGGAAGCACGACGGACCAGGCAATAAATAACACAAGGTTGCCAGTTTGGCACCAGCTCCCAGCTCCAGCCTCACTTAGAAGGAAAGGGCTGATTTATCTCTGTGCTAATGCAATCTGGCCAGAGAGTGCCAGCGCCTTGGGTGTAGACAGGAACAATGTGGCAGAGGCAGGTGGCACTTCAGGGGCACTCCTGCCCCCATATCTCTGAAGACAGGGTCCTGCCTCACCTCGTTTGAAGGTCACTGAGCATCAGAGAACCTGCAGTACAAAGCCATCTGGCTCAGCCACCCCCTTGACACAACCTGGTGCTGTCCTGACACCCACGGAGAAAACCCACCACTGAAACAAGGCTCTTCCAAAGCTATCCTGGGGTCTTCTCCATGGCACACAACAATAGATTCTCTAACTCCACAGGCATCCCGAGAAAAAGATTAGCAAGAGGTACTAATATCATCCTCTTTAACCCAAACCTCACCACTCCCACATGGACTGCTGCAAAATGAATGAGTGCTTCTCTTTCTGGGGGTATGGGGGAATGGAGAAAGGCAAAGGAAGCTCAGACAGAGCTAGAATTGAAGCCAAGACTGTTCACCGTGGTGTGACAACTGAATGTGTCTAGTGGGGATACCCTGAAGATACCAAAACTCTAAAAATGCAAGATATGGCTCTGTCCTCTGTGTGACTGGCTGAGGAGGAGATGATACTACTGTGATACTGGAGATACCCAACTCATCCCTCAGCCAGGCTCAGACCTCCTCCACCACAAAATCTTTCTGGGCTGCCCTCTGCCTGCAGCAAGGACTGCAATTCCACAAGGTCTGCCCAGCCCCAGCATCTCACAGCAGGAACAAACAAGAAAAATGCTCCATCAGACTGATTTCTTCTCTCAGCAAAGGTCCAGGGTAAAGTACCAGACGTGGGACTGGGACAACAGGGAAGGCCCACTGCACCCTGAGTAGAGGTACCTTGAGGGAGGGACAAGGAGAGAAAAATGCTGAAAGATGATCTAGTGTGGCATGATCTGCTTGAGTGTGGTTGTAAAATACCTTGTGCTTCTGCAAAAGCACCCAGGGGAGAGGAAAGCTGAGCATGAAGGAATGCTGTTCATGCTTTTCTTTGGAGGTGGTTGAAAGTCATTCAAAATGAGACACCAGTTCATTTCCAGCTCGTAGATGTCAGCAGTGAAGTCAGCAGATCTATACCAATTTCCAAAAGCTGGAGACCTATCCCATAAGCAAATTAGCTCACTCACCAGATCCCTCAAGTGTGTCTGAGGGAAGACTACCTATGTTTAAACATGAATTTATAAGAAACTCTCTTTATTTCTCCTATGAGGTGACATCTCAGAATGAAGTAATGATCTTTCTACTGTGATCTGAGTAAAAGGAAGGAATTTCCTCTAAATCTTAACAGATGAGTTGTAAAAAGTTGTGACATTCAGCAGCACCTGGAGTTAAATGGGAAGACTCAAGGCTAGAAGACACAAAGTCCTTAATCCTTAGCTAGGGAGACAGGTGACTGGTGGAACTGCATGGCTGTTTGCATTTAAAGCTCTTTATTCACTGCTTCAGCAATTCCACTGTGGCATTTATTTTTAATGCTTTATTTTTGCAATTTGACTTTCTAATGGCAACACCTGAAGTCACCTTCCTTAACCCTTCACAGTGATATAAATTAGAAAGAACAACTAAAAGAACACAGTTTATCCCTGTCAGACCTCAGCAGGAGCTGCACTTGGCACCAATGTGAAAAGCTGCAGGATTTTCTCCAGGTACACTCAGGGTGGGAGGACCTAATCCCAAAAGTCCTTGCATCCCAATGCTGAGACTCATAAGCATGAGGTGAAATCAGAGATGCAGAGAAATCATAGGCTTTGCTCTCAGGTTTTTCACCTCTTGTTATTTTTTGGCAGCACAGCACAAAGAAGAGAAATGCCTCCTGTGACAACCAAAATGCTTCAGAGAGTTCATTTTTAGGGCTGATTTTAAGGATAAAGCCAAATATAGGCACTGATGTTAATGGAGTGACTTTTGAACCCTGGCTGCTGGCAGCATCTGCTAATCAAATCAGGCTGAATAGCTGAAATTTGCTCTTGTTTATAGTGATTTTTGAAATGAAACTAAAGATGACATTCTGCTGAGTCACTGAAGATCCAGACATCCTTCACTTTGCCTCCTTCCTGGTCTCCCAGCCTCCCTTCAATACCACTCCCCACATGCACAAAGTACCAAGAACAAATAAGTACTTCTGTTCTCATCTGAGCTTTGTTGAGAAAGACCCAAATCCCTGAAAACCATGGGGATGGAGACTCACCAGGAGTAGTTGCTGTGCATGTTTTGGGAGAAGGGGCTGCTTTTTTGCAACCCCCTTATGCTGCAGTGACTGGGTACAACCTATTTCTTGGCTGAGACCAAGCCACCAAATTAATTTCATGCCTGACAAATGGAAGCATTCCAAAGGCACTTTGGTTCACCAAAAACCTGATCAGCACAGAGCACAGAGAAGCAGAAAAGATTCATAATTCCTCAAAATGTCTGAATTTTGGGTCAATCTCTAAAGCCTGCCATGCAAAAAACTGCTTTCCTCAAAACCTCGTCTCACACACGAGGGGTTTTTTTCACATGGGAAAATAGCAGTTTTCTTCAAGAGAGTGCAAGAGCTCTCAGCACTATATGAAAGTTGTTCCTCCTTGTCACTGACAGGTATCATTTCCAGAGGAGAAAGGTGTCCACCAAGAAGCCTGACAGGAGCAAAATGCCCCTGTGCATATGAAGGCTTGGAACACAGATCCCTTGTGTGAATGCAGCCAGTGGCAGCAAACCACCATTCATAAAACCAGCACATGCTAACCAAAGTCTCCAGCACTCAGCTCCAAGCTCTGCACCTCAATCCCCCATGGACAGCTGGCAGCCCCAGGATACTCAGGAGATGCTCATCTTTTAAGAGTTTAACAATGGGTTGGCTGACAGAGCTGACACTCCTCCAAGTTCTCCCCCAGGCATGTTTTACAAGTATGGGAGCAGCAATTTTCCTCCATGCCCTTCCTCCTATAACCTCATCTTCCTATCTCTAGCTTTTGCAGAGGGCAGGGAGTGTTCTGTCTCTTTGACAACGTGATCTGCCATGTGCTCGTGGAGAGGAGGCTGCTGTTTGGCTTCCCTTGATAAAAGTCACGATATCACGGGTGAAACTTCAAAGCACAGCAAGCCACCCCTGCAGGGGAGATCTGCCTTCAGTTACAATGATAATTAGCATTTTCCTTGAGCTTCATCCAAGCTGGAGAGATGACAGCGTGTTTTGAGAACAGGAGCACGTTCCATCTGCCCAGCAATTCAAAGAAGGGGAGAAAAATTAAAAGCCAAATACTCCAGATCTTGTATTTGGATCTCTCCTTGCAGCCTGCTCTGAAGGGAGTTTGGTGTGGAAGTACAGAAGCAGCAGCATTTGAATCCTGGCACTGATACTGACTCTTCTCCAGGTCTTAGACCAGGCATTTACATTTCTATGAAGCACGACTGGCAGAGACACAACCTGTAATGTCTCCCTTTCCCCAGCTGTGAGGTGGGGGTAGGAGCACAGTAAGAAATCAGCAGCAGCTTCCATGCCTTGTATACTCCGTGGGCAAGAACTGATAAGGAAAGATGAGACTCAGGAACTTCTGCTCCAAAAATCACCAACACCCTGGTTGTGTTTAAACTCTCAGCAATCAAGAGTCCCTGCCTTTGTAACATACTGAACTTCCAGTAAGTATTGGGAATACAGAGGGGAGGATCCTGGATCAACTCAGGTGCTTAGGTGTCTACTACACCTCCAGGAAGGGATGGAATATTTAAAAGCTATTGAGTTTTGGTGTTTGAGGTTTAACATTTTGGGCTAAACCATGTGCTTCTACAAGTTTTATGAGATTAGCAACACCCTACTGAGCACTAGAAATGTTATTCTGGGGCCTTGACTTATTCAGGCTACTCAGGCATCTACACTCTCTCTACACTATCCATTCTTTGCTTCCTTTCTCTGCTTGACTAATGAATTAATAAACAAGGTAGGAAAGCAATGATTCCAACATATTCTGTTGAGATCTGTTCCTCAGAAAGGAAAATTGTTGAGGAAAAATGTGCTCAGAAAGGATGCATCTCTTTGGGCTAATGCAGCAAGTTCAACAGTGGTGGCACCACACGAGCAGTCTGCTGAGTCTTGGTTCATTCCTAATTCTTATTTTCCTCTCTTGATTATCAACAGACTCTAAGAAACAGCTGATGTAGCAATGCCCACACTTGAGATATCTGCATCTGGTCAGGCCAATACCACCACGGGGCACCTGTTATTTTCTTTCCACAGCCACACTTTATGTCTTTACTGCTCTACAGACCAGACTGCCTGACCAGCAAAGGGCAGTTTCAGTGGTTACTCAGCACTGCTATCCACACTCATGGCAAACACTCGGGACCAGTCAGACCATATGAACACATTGTCCATGGGATGTCCACAGAGCAACTCCATTGATGGGACATACATACTGAGCACAGGGCTCTCTCAGAGGACTGGTCTTCCAGAGAGGTGTAGACAAAGGCATGGACTCTGTCCTGCACACCAGTCTTTGCTGAGTTCTAACCATTCACCTGATGGAGAAAAGGATGCTGACATCCTAATATTCTTTCAAATAAATGACAAATGTGGTGTCAGAGGGGAAGAAAAGCATGAACTCCTGCCTGTGGTGGCAATAAATGGAATAGGAGAGAGAATGAGAATGATGTGGGACATCACACAGGCAGGGAAATAGAGATGTCTTGGCTTTAGATTGAAGCAAGATTAACACGTGAACTTTTGGTAGCCCTCAGTGGTGCAGTCTGAGGAGATGGAGAGATAATGGGATCACAAGATCACAGGATAATTCAGGTTTGAAAGGGCCACAGGAGAATGTTTCCAGCCAGTCCATTCATGGTGGAGTCCAGCCTCTCACTCACAGCAGGACCAGCTATGAGGTCAGAAGAGGTTGCTCAGGGGTGTAGCTACATTTTGCATCATAAAAACAAATGCATGAAACTATTTAAAGTTTGCATTTCTCTAACACCAAGGTGAGCTTTAACAGTCTCCCTGCCTCAAGGGTGCTGGCTGGCAGCCTCAACACCAAGGGGAACAGAGGATTTCAGTGCAGGGAAGGAAATAACCAGAGGAGACCCACTGGGTAGGTGGATGGTGAACAGAGTGGTGGGGACACAGAGTTCTCTAGTGAAGAAGATGAGCTTGCATAGGGCAGAAGGTACAAACTAATACTGTCTTTGGCACTGGCCTCCAAGATTTAACATCCATTGTTACTACTGATAACATTGTGATTATCAGCCTAATTTCTTTGAGGATATAGGAGAATATTCCTGGCAAGGCTAATTGTAAAGAACCAGACAACTTTAGAGAAATAGGAGGGAACATGAACTGCTCCTGCTGTGAAATGTGGGTTTCAATCACCTTTGTAGTCATCTCTTCCCTTGTTATTTCTATCTGGTCTTTTCAATGCACTTCACAGAATCTCTGAACTGTCACAGTTGGAGAAGACCTCTAAGATCACCACATCCAACTGGCAACACCTCACCATGCATGTCCAAAGCAAACTTGCTGAGGAAGCACTCAATGCCCTCAGCTAGGTCATTGATAAAGATACTGAACAAGACCAGAATGCTTCATCTGCCTCCTCAGCCTGGTTGGGTGGTCACCTCCCCTTCTCCTGAGATGTTCTGACTCCCTCTCCAACCAGCAGGGTTTCAGTGGGATGCTCCAGGGCTTTGCCACATAAGCTTTTACCTATTCACAAGACTAGCTTGTTATTATTCTCTTCATGTGGATTGGGGAAAATGTTGTTTTCCCTCCCAAAAACAAATGAAACATAAAGCACTCAATCCAGGAAGGCAAGAAGTCAACTCTGCAGTAACAGCTCTTGAGAGCACTGCTGGGGGATCTTGGCTGATTGACAGGCTATTGATCTACATTGTTAATAATTAGCAGTACAGAACTAGAGAGTGAACTGCTCTGACCTAAGCAATAGGTGAGAGTGGTAATTCCCTTCTGGGCAGCAAAACACATCCACAGAAAAATAGCTGTATTTATGAGGCATATGCTGCTTGCACCCTCTGTGCTAACTGAAACAGGAGCAAGGTATTACCTGTGTTGAGACAGTCATCATCTGGCAACAGAGGCAAAAATGCAGCAAATGGGGGGGGGTAAGTAACACATTCTTTTAACAAAGGAAATATTAACTCCTAAACAAGGGGATTTGCAGAAGCTAAGCACTATTTCATCACAAGCACTAGAGATCTCTTTCCAGCTCTCCACCTTTTCAATGTCCATTGACAGTCAATCTGCAAGTCTTTAAGTCAGCTCAGTTTCTGGGGAGATATATATGCAGATGTGTGTGCCTAAAATGCAGATTATTAGCAAATGATGTGCGTGTCAGCACTCTTTTCTCCTTCTGCAGAGGAAATACTTCACTTTTAGTAGGTGCTAAAGTCCATCCCTATTCAGCAAAGCTTTTAAGACATACATAAGTGATTTGCTAAATCAAGGTTTTCATTACTAGCTTCATGCAAACTCCCTGAAAGGAAGAGTGCATGACAAAAAGGGTTTAGGGCAAAGACTCCCTGACACTAACAGTCTTTGGCTAAGGCACTGGGAATCTTAAGTCAGAAAAGGCAACTTATCTCTGGCACACAGAGGAAACCTCTCCAATGTAGTTCAAAGTGTTTCACTACAGTATCATTACTTAGGATGAGAGGTAGTGGATCCAAGCTCGAGCACAGAAGGTCCACCTTGATATGAGAAGGAACTTACTCACTGTAAGGGTGACAGAGCCTGGGAGGTTGTAGTCTCCTTCTCTTGAGACTTTTAAGACCTGCCTGGATGCATTTCTGAGTGATCTGCTCTAACTTTGGTCCTGCTTTGGCAGTAGGGTTGGACTCGATGATCTTTGGAGGTCCCTTCCAACCCCTGCCATTCTGTGGTAAGGTTACATCTGAGACATAAGAAACACCTAGGGCTAAAAACAAATGTTATGAACTCCTGAATACTCTCCAAAATACATTTGGTAAGGGTTGTTTGAACACCATAATGTGTGAGCCCAACAGAACTGACTAGCTCTGCTCACACCACAGAGCACTTCACTGCATCTCCCCTGGGTCCCATGTGATGCTCCTTTAGCCCTGAAATGTAGCCCTGTATTTGTTTGCTGTCTGTAAGGTGGCAGGTATCGTGAGAGACTTGAGTCACAGCCTGCTGGAACAATTTTCTTGTAGCCTAATGGTGAAATTCTTCTCATATGATGATGTTATGGGCTCTAGGACATAATAATAAAAAAAGTATATGGCAATTTCAAGCAGCACTGTGAAGTGTTCTGGATGGAAAAAGCCAAACTTAAGAAAATATGTAATCACACTGGCTTTCTGGAGAAGGCTCAGAAGATTAATGCTGAGTTGTTCTGGAAATAATTAGGTCTGACAAATGCAGGGCAGCAGGTGCAGATGTACAGAGAAAAGCAGCTGGTGCTGGGGACCCAATAGCCAAGGTATCCATGAAGTTTTATTTCACACTAGCTCAGGTCTGTTCCTATGGATGGAATGTCTACTCCTGGTCAGAGTCCAGGAGGTGGATGCTTGCAATACACCTTTGGATTGGAGTTCATCCCACAATAATTTAATTTGTGAGACTTTTTTCCTAGAGTTGCCAAGTATTGGAACAGGCTGCCCAGGGAAGTGGTGGAGTCACTGTCCATGGAGGGATTTAAAAGACACTTGGGGACATGGCCTAGCAGTGGGCTTGGCAGTGCAGGGTTAACAGACTCAGTGACCTTAAGGGTCTTTTCCTTCTTTTCCATTCTATGATTCTATCCTAGGATTCTAAAACTGCCTTTCTCATACAAGCCAAAACTTTTGAATAGGCACAACTAAAGTAGACTTGCTCCACAAAGCAGACTAGTGTTTACTGACAATGTTTGAGAGAGCATCAGCTGGGGTGAGACAGGGAGGGAGTCAAAATGACACTGAAAACACCAAATCAAGCACTGGCCCATTCAGGACCGAGCCTCAAAACCTCCCATTAATAAAACTTTCCAGTGCTGACTGGAACAACACTGGCAGTTTGAAGGCAGCATGTTTAGGACGTGGAGATTGCCCATAAAGGGTTTTGAAGTGAAGGCAACTAACTGCAGTTTGGAGCCCTGCCTAAGTTGTGGAAGCCACAAGGGGATAGAGAAGGGATGCATGTGCAAATCAATATGCAATGGGAACAGTCCCCACGTGAGTCTGTTGGGAGAGACTTTTTTTGTTCTCAATACTTGCTAAGGCATTTTCAAAGAGGCCAGATGTTATTTTCACATATGCCTTCCTTTGCCCTCAGGCTTGCACAGTTTCCCTCAGAATTTACCCTTAATTCACCTTACTCCTCCTCTTCCCTAAGTATCAGTGAAGAGTAAAGAAATTTTTGTGATCAAATCATCAAATCAATAGGACTGCAGCTGTACAAGGACATGGAAGATGCCTCTTCTCAGGACTGAAACTGCAGGTTTGCACTTCACTGCAAGCACATCATTAAGTCCCCTTACACTCTGAACAGGGCGACTGCATTGAAACTGCTTATGGAGAACATCTTCACTCTCCAACTGTGTTGATATTTGGGCAAGCACTTGCTGATCTGAGTTCAAAGTGTGCCAGGGTAAGATTCTGTGTTCCTATGATATTCTGTAACAATTTAAAAGTGTAATGAGTCTGTTCTAGTGCCCTTGGCACTGTTTAATTTACTAGTGTAGAAATTATCTAGACATTTTCCATCAGCACTTGTAACCTCTGGATTCATGGGACTTTCTACACAACTCTTCTGTTCAGCTTTGGTACACCAAGGTCCTATACACGGTCTGCTGCTGTAGGGGAACAGAACTAACAAATGGGAAAGAATTGGGAACAGAGCACTGAAGTGACTGAAAAGCAAGGGAGACTGGCTTGTGACAAGGAGGATAACTGTTAGCATTTGAGGAGTTTAAAAGCCAAAAGGGAAGAAAAATTATTTGCAGGGTCCAGTGGAGTTTCACTAGGTGGAAAGAGCTGAGAATGAGAAAGGGATCTTTAGCAAGAACAGAGGGAAACATTTCATCAACTGTGAAGTTTGCTGGACCGTGAAATAGTCTCCTGAATTAAATGGAGGTAGTCCTGCAGCTCAGGTCATTTTAAATTAGACTGGACAAAACACTCGAGCGGATTCTTTAGGGAACAACTCAATAGTGGGTCCCAGGGATGGCCATGCCAACCTTGCAGGCAGCTCTGCTGCTCAGGACAATCAGGCTCCACCACACTGCCATCAGAAGAGTGCTGCCTGACACTCAAGGAGCACCAGATCCTTCACTTACAGTTCCTGTCACGATACTGTGTTATTTATACATTACTCCGAGTTGAAAAGTCTCTGTGAAGAGGCAGGCAAAGCCCTCGTAAGTCAAAACCCTGGACTACTGCAGGTGATGAGAGACAGAAAGTAGCTTGCATTAAACCTTCTAAACCACTAGCATCACTGAGAGATTTTACTGAAAATACCCCTCAGCAAGGAATGATCCATAGTGATGAGTGAAGCAGGAACATGTCTGAACTAACAAACACGCTCCGACAGATTCTGAGGGGCTTTCTTGGTGTTGTTTGGTCGGTTTATTTTTATTGTATTTCATTTTCTGTCTGCTCACAAATGCCTGACTGACAGGCGTGGAAGGCTGGAACCTATCACTTCTCATCTAAACAGATAGGGAATGAGCATCAACATTTCTCAACACCAAGAGAGGGAACAACCTTTCCTAAAAATAAAATGCATTTCCCTCACACCTGCTGCCACACCCCATCCAACTCTGCTTCTCTTCTGCCAAGAGAAGCATCAAATAAAGTGAAGCCCTGTTGATGTGATGGGATCTGATTTCTTCAGGATATCCTCAACTGGTGGTTAGAAACTGGAAGGAGGTTTTCTCACTCTATACTCGCTTGCCAGAAGTGGCGTCACCACTTCTCATGGCATCATCATGAGAGCACTGGCTCTCATGCCCTGATGACCATATATTACTGAAGAAAACTGTCCACATCAGTCAAGATAATATCTGAGTTCTTTATAAATACAAAAAGAATGAAATATAAACCTGAGGAGATACCTAAGGGAGGATCCTTCTTGCTATTTACTGCATCTTCTGGCCAAAATGAGGAAGGAACATGCTAAACAATTTATTCTCCCAGCTCCCTCTGAGGTGCAGGATGAAGCTTTCAGCCTTGTTTTAGAGGCAAATGACTTACAATCACTGTGATCAGTGCCAGGGCATGTAAGGACCTGGTGGCAGAGAGGGGTGATGAAGTCAGTTGTGGTAGTGTCAGGATTGATAACTGACAAGATGGGCAGCTTCCTAACTCCACAGTCTGAGCTCTTGTTGCTGATGCTCCTCTTGTGGGATGGAGAGAAAAAAGGATGTAGGGAAGTCAGGATAGATGAACCTTGTTATTTCAGGGACAACTGTTTCCAACACCAGCCTTTTCCCCAGTATACTTCTGCCTCAGCTATTCCCCCATCTTCATGGTAGAAGAATGCTCTCTGCTGTGTTAACAGCCTGGGAAGCACAGGAGTGGGAGATTGCTGTAAGAAAGCAGGAAGGGTTGTGGAGGAGGTGGCATGACCTGGTGATAACTCCAAAGTGACCTACCCGTGGTGGTGAAGACTGCAAAATTCATCTCATCTTCCTTTCTGATGACCTCTGGAGAAGCTGTTTGCATGGGAGGATCACTGAAGGTTTTCTGAATCAGTGTGGCATTCAACATCTTTTTTTAAATAGATCTTCCCATTCACCAGCTAAAATTCTGAAGCTCTCCAATTATTATCCATTTCTTCTGCAAGTTTTATCTCCTTCCATTTCTTACATGACCACAGATGCCAATGAAAGGCCCGGGATGCTCAATCATATATATTTGCTGTGACAGTGCTTGAGCCAGCACTGAGCACTGACAATGCACAGTACAGTTCAGCTCATGTATTTCTGATGGCACATTTTACAGTGCTATATATAAAGTTGTTATGGCATCTATTATTCACTGCCAATACAGTTCAAGTTAAAATAGGTTTTATATAACAGTTCAAAGCAATATTTTAAGAAATAACACTTGTGTCAAGGCTGCTGTGTCCTACCAGATTTTGACATTTCCAAGCAATAAAGATCTTTATCCGAAATGTAAGGTTTTGGTGAGACATCTCCTTTGCAGACTTCCCTATTTTTAATCTGCAGGCAATAGCAAAAGAAGCACATTTAAATAAAATGAACAGCCAGCTGAACTTTTGACATGGCTGTTATCTTTCTAGGTGGAACTGAATGCTGAAAAGTGCCTCAGGGGATGTTCATGACAGAGAACAATGTCCCATTAACCTGAACCTTTGAAAAGATTCTGGAGATGTGGAAAACACACAAGTAGGAAAGAAGTCATTGGAACATTGAGAAGGTATCTATTATGGGCACAGTTTTATGCTTGTTTTTCAGGACACAAGTCAGGAAGGGAATTTATTTCCTAATTTCTATAGCAATGAAAAAGGCTTTATAATGGTTCTTGCAAAGAGGGCAAATCCAGTGTCTCTTAGGAAAAAAAAAAGAGGAAAAGCCCATTACTGGTGCCAGCACCATCTGCTTCCTCAAAGTTGTGTGCTCATCAGTGTGGTCCAGAAGATCTCATATTCTAGCAATGCTCTGTGACCTCTTCTGCACTGCTAAAGATCTACATGTTTCTGGTGCTGGATATGCAGAAACACAGAAACTCCAGCAAGACCAAACTACCTGCATGAGTTATATTTAGCACAGCTCTATTCTTCACTCTGGTCTCCAAAGAGCAAAGGAGTGCAAATCCTATACCTCATTTTGACAATAAATTTAGTTTATTAGTAGTGTTTGACAGTTAGGAGTAATGTGTCTTTTTCACCTTACTTACTGGTTTTGAAAACATGTTGGAAAAAAAAGTTGCAAGGGTGACTAAGAGCACAGTGAGTCCCTCCTCTGTATACACACAACTCCTAAAGAAATCAGGGAAGTTGTAATGTGCTAGATGAGTCCTTTCACAAGAAATATGCTCCTGTGGGTCAACAAACGAAATAACAAAACCTAGTGAAAATTATTTAAAATCACCATCTGCTTATTCAAGTCCAGCTGGAGAGAGGTACAATGCAGTCCAAAATCCCATTTAATTTTCATTATATCTCTTTCAAAAGAGATGCTAAATAAAATACTCTTGGTCCTAACCATATTCCTCTTGCAGAGAAATGTTCCAGCTACATTTGAAAGAATGCCTGTGGAATGCAGTCCACCTTGCAGGGTGAACATGGAGCTTGGGCAGCAAAGCAAAAGAGATGCAGGAGATGAGGAAAAAATAGGGAAAAAGAAAATGCAGACATTCTTGGGAGGCAGAAGGCCTCCAACTGCTTGAGTAAGTTATTTGTAGGTGAACTCCTATTAGGCAGAAAGCTAAACAGGATCTATTAGATCCACAACCTGCACGACATAGAATCATTCAGGGTGGAAAAGACCCTTGGGATCAAGTCCAACCATCAGCCCTACTCTACAGAGTTCACCCTTAAACCATGTTCCTCCAAACCACATCCAACACAGGAGCACTGCATTTATTTAGATGTAGGGCCAGGACTGGATTCCAGTGCCCCTCTTGATCTTCCACAGCTGGTATGCTTGAGGCTGGCTTGGAGTTTTTTCAAGCTCCACTGCTGAATGGCCTAATGCTAAGTGAGGGTTTTTACTGGGAAGGACAGGGGGCAACATAAAGTTGGAAAGAAAAAGGCAATGACTGCATTTCAAACAAAAATGATCACACCAATATCCTTTGTGTGTATCCGCTGTTATAGAAATGTTTTTGCTACCACCCTTCCTGAGCATCCAAGTGAAGGAACATCCCAAAACATTCCTTTTCTTGCAACAAGGTTCCCTAAAGTTTGTCCTGGTGGATGCAGAGACATTCCTGAAGCATGAAAGGACAATTCCCAGCCAAGGGTACTCAGTGTGAGAGTGTTCTTTAACAGATACATGTGATGTACTCGAGTCCACAAAGCTCAATCATCTCTATTCAGCAAACAGGAACAGAAATTAGACACACATTGACCTCGACCCACTCCTGTCAAGCCACCAGCATTTCTATTTACAGGGTAGAATCCTGTGTATCCAGCACCATTTGCAAACAGAGGTCAAAGCCTCAAAGCACCAGTCTGCAGCAGGAACATTTCTCCCCTTTTTGCACTAACTCAATCACAATTCTTGCTACACTGCAACCGAAATCTATTCTGATAAAATTAGCTCAATCCAATTAAAGGACAAAGTATAGTCCTTAATTAGATGTTCTGATTATTCTGAAGCCCACTTTTTTTTTTTTTTGGTTCATCTTGAGTTTAGGCCTGTAAAAGCATACAAATTAGAAGGATTTAAAATGTTCTTATTTTACTTATTTATTGCTTAAGTTTGACTAACAAGAGTTTCCCAGAAGCATTGAAAAGAGAAGTATAAAAGGAAAAATGTGGGATGTTTAACTTATTCAGACCTCTTTTTCTTCCTTTTTTTCCCTATTTATAGCACTTCAAGAAAATAAAATTAAAAAAGGGAGGGGAATTAAAATAGTATGTCTTCTTTTAACTAAATTAAGAATGCCCAAATACTTTGATAAAGCAAAAATATTGAATTATTTGAAGAAGTTAACAAGTTATTTCCTTTCCTCCTCCTATTATTCTCTCTAATGGTAAAGCTGAATATTTTCTGTCTGTGCCCAATTCCAGTTTCAAGTTTGCATGCACCAAGAAAGTTTTTCAGCTGCAAAACCAAGCTCAATTAAACTGTTATGGAAGACTCACCAAGATAAAAACAAAAAAGAACCACCAAACCCAAAGCACATTAACCCATGAACATTAATTAATTACTGTCATTTTAATTACAGATCATATGGAATTCTAATTCTTCCTTCTGCCACCGAGTTCCTATTTTGGAAACACTCAATAACCTCTCCCATTTCTAGTGACACTGTACTGGCAGTGACATAAATCAGCATTTCTTTCGCCGTGTGACCCAAGGAACCTGCCCTCCCAGCTCCCAAGCCCCATGATGGGAAGTGATTCCTGACCTCGATCTGCTGGATGGCCTCTTCCCGCTGCCTGATGGCCTCCAGATCCTCCTCTGTGATCTCTGACAGCAAGGCTTGGTCCTGGCTCTGCTCCTGCCATGTGCCATCTCCACCACTGAAGATCTTCTCATCGTCACGGAGGTCAGAGAAGGGAGTCCTGGGGCTCTGCTGTGACGGGAGAATGGGAAGAGAGCAGAGGATGTGTAAATGGTGTGAAGCTTTACACTGCCTCCTCAGGGGGGAAAGAAGGTACTGATACAACATACTGCACCAACTGGGGTGAAAAGGTGGAGAGGAATAAGTCACATAAGAGGATACATACTAAGCCTTGAAGGAAGACCTGAAGCCAGATCTCCTGAGCTACACTGAAGCCCCAACAACCAAAGTCAATTTTCCAGCAGCTCTGACAGAACAAAACACGTCCATGCATTTGCAAAAATCACGTTAAACAATTTGATTTTCCTGCGATTCTTCTGGAACTAGAGGTTCTCTCAGGCAGACATAAAACCCCTGCATTTGGCTGGAAGACTTTATGGTTGACCTCGCAACACTGGACATAAAGGATCCCAATGTGACTATTTATGAGATAAACTAAATACAGCTAAAAAAAAAAGGGGAAAAGCAGTTCAGTCATGTGACTGAACAGTCATCAGTTTGAGCAACTCATCGTTCCATGATGTTCACCCTGTGGAGCTGACCTGGTTTGGCTGACACATCAGATACCATTTCCTAGGCTAGGTGTTCATACTGCCTTTAGGAGCTGTGCTTGTGTTCTGACAAAGTTTAAGAGCTTGTTCATGCTCAGCTGCATCTACACTGCAGGTAGGGGCAGAGGGTTTATCACAGTCTTCTCCTTCCAACCTTTAGCTTCTGTGCCTATAGAGATGTCTAGACTGCACTGAGTGAACTGACACTTTGGTTTGGAGAATCAGGAGGTTGTGCTCAAGTTCTAGACTAAGAGGCGGTGTTGAAGACTCCAGTTCTACAGCTGCAGAAGTATTTAACTTAGAACAATGCACGTGGTCCTTTAAATTAACCCTGAGCTGAGCTCTGCCTCTTAATCAACAGTTGCCATAAAAAAAAACAATGCAAGTTGCAGTCAGATGGACAGACTTGAAAGAAGAAATGTCAGTCACGACAGCACATTCTTGACCTGAATGTCCTCAACATCCCTGAAAGCTCCAGGAGAGAACAAGCAGAAGAATTCAGAGGGATGCTCAGTCCTCTGAAGGTGGGCTGATCTGGAGCACAAAACCCAGGGCTTTTCAATGAGTTGTGCCTTGAGAAATAAAGGCCTTTGCTGTCTTACTGCAGCAAAGTTTTCAAAGATACTAAATGCCCTGAATTCCCACTGACTGAATAGGAAACGAGGCCATCTGGTAGCAGCAAGGACACTGTGCCATGGACCAAAATGCACGTGAATGGAGACTGAAAGCCACATTTCCTACACAGATACCTATTTCAGTGGAAGATAACAAATGTACAAGGTTTCAGATGTTTCCTGTTCTCTCCTGACATGGCAGCACAGGATTAACAGGCGAGCCAGCAGCACAGCAACCAACTCTTCAAGGAATTCTGTTAGTCCATGTAATACCACAGTCATATCCCCAATGTGCTTGATCTTGGCCTGTGTCAACTCTATTAGTCACCCCTTGTTGGTCCCAGCATCTGCAAACAACACGTCCCCCCAAATAATCCAGATAGTGTAATGCAAGTGATGCTGTTCAGTCATCTCTTACAAAAGCCAGCTATTCATGTGTTTAAATAGATAATGGTCTAGACACAGATGGTTTTTCTCTAAACAAAGCAGTGGCTTAAGTTAATTTCAGAGCTGCTGAAGGCAATTATGGGAGTTTGCATCCTTAACAGTGTTCGAGAAAATCCAACCACGGCTGCTCAACGAGTAAATCAGGAAACAACAGGATGCAAGAGGGGCTGAAATTTCCTTCCAGACATAGAAATGGCTCCACAGTAACATTAGTCACCATCACCTGCTCTTGGGGGATGTTTGGTGGCTGGCTGTGCTAATGTATTAAAAGTGATTGTGTCTGCTGATGATACAGAGCCCCTCATTTCTGTGACAAAATGAACAAATCCTAGAACCCAAAGTGGGAAGAAAACTAACAACTTCTAATACTCCTGATTGAAAACAGCATCTAGCTTGTTTTATCAGTGCTCTTTATTTCCTTTTGACCTGTGTTCATTGCCACGCCTGACAAAATATTTTATTTATTGCAAGAAAAGATATGATGGAGGGCACTCACTGAGGCTCCACAGATCAAGTTCCTTTTGACAATGCACTGGAAGGGGTTGTAACTCCCTATGCAGGCATTTCCACATGCAATTGGATTTAGTGATGAATTTTATGCCCCGTGAATCTCTATGTAATTTTCTGTTGGATTTCCTTTCATAAATTGTTAATTGGATGTGTTTGAAGTTGTTCTTTTGTTGAAGTTTGCCCGTGGCAGATTTTTGTCAAGATGTATCTATAAACCAAACTCTGCCTGTGAAAGAAATGACAGGAGACAAAAAAAGTTGAGTGTATCTGATATGTTGAGTAGTTCTTTTAAAATTAAATTCTTAGGACTAAGGGTCACATGATGCTGTTATTCATCATATCTGAACAATTATATCCGGGCACAACATTTTTCTTGTTGGATAAAATCTTTTCACTAGGATAAAATCGTTGCTGCCTACAACTACAGCTGATAGAGAAAAGGGGAAAAAAAATAAAAGGAGGTTTTATCTTGATGGCAACAACTTCTGCCAGTATCTGTACATTATCAGGAGTAAAATCTTTGCATTGGAAGTTGCATGTCTGACACCCCCTCCAAAGGTGACCCCTTCCCAGCCCAGTGACTGTCACTCCCCATTTGTATACTGGAAGGGACAGAAGTGTTACTACACACAATTTCTCCTCCTCATACACAACAGTATCACCAGTTTTATAATCCATGTCACATAAAATCACCAAGCAAGGGACTGAAGTGACCTCTCTTCTACTCCCCACAAGCTTTACTCCACCTGGAAGCAGAAATTTACCATGAACCCCATGCAATGTAACATCAACCAGACTTCTTGGTTCATCTTCAGAGAGTTAGGGAACCTCCTGTAGCAGTAAGATGTGTGCTGGTACCATTTCAGTCCTGTAGCTTCCCTTTACATCTCTGATGATGCCAATCCTGGCTGCTTGCTACAAAATTGTTCCCTTCTCAGAAATTAAGGATGTGAAATGTTGACTGGAGGTGGATGACAAATGGCTCTTATTGTCAGTGAAAACCTAATTATGAAGATTAAGAAGAAACACAAGTTCCTCCTTTTCTGACTACTTCTCCACTCACATGCACATTTCAAGCAGTTGTCCTCATCACCATTTGGCTATAAGACATTTGAAACTCATTAATATGGACAGCACAGCTCACAGACTCATTGTCACCTCCAAGTTTATGTGGGCACGGGTAAGAGAAGTCTCACATAAGCTAATTTTGTACTACATGCTGCAGGTTTTTCCAAGGACATCTACAACCATGAAAATAGAGTATTTTAGAGCTCTTTCATGACTCAGGTAGTAAACCAAGGAGGGTTGCTCTGTCTTCTCCCATCTCCAGAAGCCTTCTGCACCTCTAGCAAGGATATGGCCGGTTCAAGAATTAATCAATACACCTTTCACCCCCTCCTGCAAACTATCACATCTCCTTGGGTAACATTTTGGCTCTGGCTTCCAAACAAAATGTAAATGCAGAGATGTTTCTCTCTTGCTTTATAGCAACAGCCAGGCTACACTTGCTGAAGATACCCTCCTTCACCAGCTTCCAGGCTCAGAGATTCACGTTTTATTACACACAGAATAATGAGGCTGAAGCTCTTGCATTAAAGATCAATAAAATACTTTACACGGAGGGTCGCTGCCTACCTGGACCCCACACATTTTCAATTGCATGGTGGCACTTCCAAGCTGCCTGTGACAAAAGTGGCCTGGAGCAGCCAGCTTGGCCCACCTACCTACGTGCAGCCAGGTTAGGAAGACAGCTAAATCGGATTAGATGATCTTTCTCAAACCACCCTCCCAAAACAACTAACCTTGCAGTCTCGACGAGATTTAGGGCTGTATCTCGCCGAGCAAAAGCCCAAAGCAATTACAGGTAGAAAGGCCTCAGGCAGGCACAGAACAAGCAGCCTGGGACTTGTAAATCTTGTAGGGGAGTGAGGCAGTGATATTCCAACGTCGCATGATTTGTCACACAGAAGATTGCGGCGGTGATTGGTGGCCTGAGCTCTGTTATCTCAAGGCAATCACAAATTAACCAGCACTTGCTCCTCCTTTTCACTCCAACGTGGGCGCATTTAAAACTACCTTTAACAAGGACAACTTTTAAGCAGGGTGTTTGCAGTCCCACGCATCACTAGCATGGGCAAACACAGGAATGAGTTCAGCGTTTTCTTCCGAGTTATGTAAATTTGATTACTCTGCACCAATGTAGCATGAGAAAAAACAGCATGGGGAAATTAGCATAAAGGGAAGGATTGAAGTGCATTTTTATTTAAATTAACCGGAATCTCTCATGTGTTTCTGTCTTCACTCTTGATCAAGTTGTTTACTTTTGAATGATGTGAACCTGAAATTGAGCAAGAAAATCACCATTTCTACCAGCTTCCTGCTATGGAAACTGCCAGAAATTACTATTTTTAGGGAAAATGTAATAGCAGAAACTATTTTGCTCGTTTGCTTTTCTGCATTTATAAATTTAATCGTTCAAGTCTCTGCAGTCATGAAGACTAAGAAAATCCATTTAGTTTCCTGGAACTAGAACAGACTTAGTAACAAGAGTACCTGGTTCACACCTCCTACTGTTTTCTTCTTCTTTATTTTTCCTTCAAGACTTTATTACTTCACCAAATTCATTCTGAGCAATCCTGACCTCATCACCTAGGGCTGCTGTAGTTCAGAGTCAATCTTTCTGTACTCAGAGTGAGAGAATTAAATGACACATCTGTGGTAGATGAAGAAAAAGAAAATAAGCCAGGGGCCTGGGGTGTAGCTCTCTGATAACCAACATGCTTTTAAGAAGCAAGAGTATATTTTCACCCCAAGGTGAAGACCAAATGTAGGAGGAATGCCCTTCCTACAGGCTTAGATAGTAATTTGCTCATGAAGATCATCAGCTTCTAGGGTGTATTTCATTTGATCATGAGGGCTACATCTTGTCATGTATTTTCACCCTGTGTAATTCTTACAGATGCCCCATAAGGGAGGGAAGGGGCAGTTTGTTCTGTACTTATTTCAGTTCTCAATTTTTTTCTGTATTTGGCAACTTTATCTACCATGCAAATAGATGATCCCGTGGCAGTGTGAGTGAAATGAAACAGCAAGTGAAGAGAGTTACAGATTTTCCCTCTCTGTAATCTAACATCTTTTTATTTTCCAACCCATTTCATTGAGTGACTTAAGTCTGATTACAGGTGTCTACACCCATCCTTCTCAAAGCCAACTGCCAGTGCTACCACTAGCTTCAGGTGGCATCTCTGTACAGGCAAAGCAAGTGGATAAACATCCCTTTAAGGCTGTCACAAAGCAGAGCATCCACCAGTATTTTTAACAGCATCACATCACATTCCTAAAGCTGTCCCTGCTCCTTCCTGGCTGTCTGAATTACATTCTCATCATCCTCCACCTCTGCACAGCCCTGCTGCTGGCACCGTGGCTGGCTGAGAGCTGCACACACACTGTCTCTGGGTCCTGGTGCCAGGCAGAGAACTCCCTGCTCACAGCTCCCTCCGTGAGCATCTGAACCACCCAGCAGCTGGGTAGATGCACCACACTCACAGGAGCTCACAGACACATCAAGACTGTCTAGAAAGGACTGAGCTGCCTCTGCCTGCTGATGTGCCACACAGCTGGTGAGCTAGAAAGGCAAACAAGGAGAGTGAGTCTCTGGCTCGCTCATTAACACCCATCTAGTGTAAAAAAAACCAACCTGACAAGTCTTTTTCCTGGGTTTACAAGGAGGTGAGAGCCAAATCCAGCAAGATTTCCTGCAGCAGAGACAACCCTGAGCACGGGCACCATTCTGTACTGTGGAGCAGTGCAAAAGTAGCAAGATGCTGTAAATAAAAAGTATCTTTTTCTTTCAAGGAATTGACTGATTTTTTATTTTGTGCTTTGCTTTTAGAGTGCTCAGTCCCTTTTTTTAAGAAACATGGTTGACTCCCACAACCTCTTTGGCACCAATCCTTCCATCTGTTTTTGTTGCTACCCTCTGGCAGGGCCTCAGTGCACTGCTCAGTGTCCAAGCCAATGTCCACAGCCTGGGACTGAGGAACACTCCTGCTTAGTGACTGCTCTAGAAAGTATCTGCCCATTTTACAAGATGCTGCAGCACAGAAATGACCAGCTCTGCACTGGGACAACAGCAGCTCCTCTGCAGGAAAACATAACCTGTTTTCACTTACAAGCTTTTCTCTTTTATTATCCATCATATTTCAACATAAGGCATCAAGACATAAATGGTCTGTCTTCTATTGCAAAGGGTGCTCAGCTTTTTGGTCCAGTTGAGACTGAAAACATGAACTCAAAATGATTTTTTTCCAAAACTATCAAGTAAAAGGGCCAGAGCCAGCCAGAATCCATCTGAGTCATTAATTGGTGACTCCCATATGGCACCTCCACCTGAGGAAGCAACCTCTCGGTAAGAGCAAATCAGGTCTAGGAGTCTAGGGCAGGATTTGTCCCATCCCAAATATCCAGTTAAGGGAGGATGGAGTCAGTAGAACACACTGCATGGCAATGCACCAGCAGAGAAATCAGAACAGAGCCACAGGTTGGGAAGTTCAATGGCAAAGTCTGTTTGACACAGACTCTTCACATGTGCTCAGCAGTGATGGGAGAAAAGCCAAGTTCACACTTCCTCCATGCCATGTAAACACTTCTTTTTTTCTTAATTCACCTGTAAATTTGCTACAATAAAGCCTATTGATCCAAGTCTGATTGCAGGCAGCTGCTTGTTAGGTATTACACTGGTAACACACACAAACTCTTAATTGTTTGTCTCCAGGACATTTTTGCTTTTAATTAAAATACAAACAAAGGTACTAAAAATGTTTAGAAGATACAGAATGGGAGACAGCCGCAGTGAAACAAAGAGACATCAACTGAATAGAAATGAAAACACTAAAAATCTAATTTGAGGCTATCTAGCAGCACTTGCCATACAAAAGGCTGTCACTGATCAGCCTCTGGTGACCCTGTGCACAACAGCCAGGCAGCATCAGAAGGGCTGGCCCTGGCTTCTCTTTTTAACAGATTCAATGACAACTTTCTACCTCTATCTTTCTTTTTGACCCAAACTGATCAGAACTGAATCTGTCATGAACATCCCAGATAAACAGATTTAGGAAATCAAAGATGATGAAGTTATTGTTCACAAAAACTAGATGGCTATGCTGAGGGTCCCTTTATTATTTAACAAAGGATGAATCCAGGCAAGTGATCCTGGCATGTAGTTTTTGTTGGCCCCTTATCCCACATCAGTTACACATGCAGGTGACCTTAAAAACAGGTGGATGGATATTCTCCACTGGTTTTGCTACAGATGGACTTGGGAGCAATCACAAACCCCATCCTGAGAGGAAAGCCATGAAGACAATCCCAACACAGCTTGAGTGGGTTGTATTTTCAGCCAGCTCAGCTGGACCTGGAAGAGTGCATCTGTCTCTGCTTATTACAGAGGTTCTGCTGATCCTCTTGGGTCAAGAAAATAACCAAAGCCAGAAAAGCACAAACTTTATGGGCTTTTCTTTAAACTTAGAACACAAAATAGGGCTTTAGCAAGACCAAGTACTATTTTCCCACTATTACTTGCAGCTTCTGTGTGCTGCAATCAAGAATTGTTTGGGGAGCAAGTTCCTTGGTCTCTTTTAAGTGACATATCTGCTCAAGCTAACAAGGAGTGTGCAGAAAGTGTATAACCTAACAAACAGTAATTCATTTTATTATCTCCCCATGCTTCCTAGAAAACCATTTCTTGGTTTTTTTTCTTGCTTCCCCTCCTAACTTGCTATGTTCCAGCTTACTGAACTTGATCATCCATCCACCTGGCAGTGCTGGGAGGAGAGGAAGATACTTGGAACTTAGCATGTGCTTCTAGTTTTGTATTGTTAAGTGTAGAATTACGAGCACAGCACAGCAGAGCAGAGCCTGGTTAGGAACTTTTGCCATCAAAAAGTCTGTAGCATTTATTCCTAAAGAGATACTTTCAGTGAAATAGAGATCACATTCTTTATTGGTTGTTTTTGCTCTAAGAATGCTCCTTCTGAAGTCCAGAAACATCAGTGAGGACATTCCCAGTGGCTACTCCACCTGTCCTAGACATCCATGTAGGAGGGGAAAAGTCTGGTTCTTTCTCTGACCAGCAGTAGTCTCTGCTTAACACAGTCCTGTAAATTACTTCAATTCCTGTAAATTACCTGAATTCCTGTAAATGACCTTAAAAAATAGGTTTGACTGAAAGGAATTAAATGCTTGCCCTGGTTTCTGTGTTCTGTGACAGCAAGGAGTGGCACAGAACAGGGGACAGTGTTTTACTGGCAATATTTAGCAACTAGTCAACTTTATTTGGAGGATGGGAGCTTCAATCTCAAGAAAAATGAAGCGTGACAACTTGAAATTCAAGTCAAATGAACTCAGGATATTTGCTGGTTTAGAGAAAAACACAAGAACAGCAGCAAGAAAATTATGTTCCTCCTCAAGAATAGTGATATTGTTATTACAGATCTAGATAAGGTCTCAAGAATGAGAAACTAAAGATATTAGGTAAATTTAGTCACAGATGTGTATATGTGACCCAACTGCCTGCACTGTGAAATGAAGAAAATGGGAAACATCAACATTGCTAAAGGGAAAAACATCTTGTTTCTGAATTAACTTTATCCAGGGAGAATTTGCCAGTTTGCTAATTTATTCTCTATGAGTTCTTTAGAGAGCAAGATGAAGTGCATTTAACCTTCCAAAGAGTGAAAAGAAATAGGAAGACCCAGTGAAGGAAAGCAACACAGCCCAGCTTTGTTATCCTCACCTGCTCCCTGCTGTCCCTGGGATACAGGATTACAGAGATGCCAACCTTCCTTTAGCTCAAGCACCATGAGTGTACAAGGCCTGAGGAAAGCTTTAATGAGCACTAAAAAGCTACTAAAAATGTTTGCAAAAATAAAACATTCAGGGAAAGAATTAAGATTTAAAATGCTGGAAGGTTTTCAGCTCAACACCTCCAGAACATGACAGGGAACACAACTGTCCAAATCTGTGCAACATCAGGATGATGATTTCATCACATCACAGGCAGCAGAGGCCACAGATAAATATGCAGATAATTCCTACCACACATTTTTATTGGACTAGTAGTATTATTTATTTTACTTCTGCTTTAACTGTGTTATTGACTTGCCTAACTGATGGGGCATCTTTAGCACTTAAACCACGTGTTTCTTTCCTACCATCAGGCCATTCTGTCATTTAACTTGCTGAATAATTCACCTGGTCTTCATCTGTATTTTCACCTTGAAAGTATTTATAGACTGTAATCATGTCTCTATTGATACTTTCTTCTAGAGGACTTAATTTAGCTCCCTCATTTTCTCAGCTGATGTTTATAGACTATACACCTCATGTTATTTCACTTGCCCTCTTTGTGTTCATTTTTATTCTCTATATACCAATATCCTTCCCAAGCCATAAACTCCCAGACTTCATTGTTTGTGCTGTAAAAACTCATTTCTGCTGGAAACTTTCACCCAAACACAGGAGAAATTTGGTGATGTGTTGAAGTCCACTCTGGAAACTGCCCTATGGGGCTTTGGATGGTGCACTGGTTGCCTCCTGGTAATTTTCCTAATTATTTGATCTAGTCTCAAAGGGCTCTAATCTGGACATTTTCCATTCCTACAATAATAAAGGAGCAATGAACTGATTCTGAAAGGCAAGGACATACTAAATTAAAATCATATTTCACTTCCCAAAATAGACCTCTGACTCCAAAACCAAACTGGAATAGGATCCTCTCAGTGGAAAGATGACAGTTTTCTGCTGTTCTTTTGAAGAAACTACTTATTACTCAAAATGCCCTCTTTTTTTTACTTATTATTTTTGCAAATCAGGACCTCAACAATAAGCTGCTCCAGAAACAGGCTCCCCAGAATGGTTCTGAAGGCTTTCAAAACCTCCCTGGATGTGTTCCCTTGCAACCTGCTCTAGTCAAACCTGCCTTAGCCAGGGAAGCTGGACTAGATGATCTCCAGAGCTACCTTTCAGCCCATACCTCTCATACCTCCTATTTAGCCCAATAAAGTTATGTTCTTGCTTTTTTGTTTGTTTTTCCTTTTCTCCACTGAGTTTCTAAGGGGTTATAAACTACAACAGAGCCAGGGAGCTACCCTCTGCTTACAGAGCTACCTAAAGCTAGATGCCAGTTTGTCCTATCTGATACTAAGCATCCCTTTCAGAGGAAGAGGGATAAATTAGGCAGATGCTGGCTCAGGACTGGAGCTGTAGCCATGTAAGCAGGATCCCTCTTAACATTGATTTGAAATGTTTGCACAGGAGATATCTTCATTTGAATTCATCAGCCATATTGAACTGCCAGAAATCTACCCTGCCAAGCTTTACATACCCATATTAGAAGCACTTGCCTCCAAGCTCCTTGTTAAGACTCCCATTATATTTAGTGGAGACATGGTCAATAAAGTCAATGGAGATAAGGGCCTTTTTTTCCAGATTAAAAAGATTGACAGCTACTTAACATGAGATTGTGTCACAGGCTATAAAGGGAGCCCTGAACGTCAGGATCAGAACTAGAGACCTGCACATCACCTCTCAGGGTGTGGCCAAGGGAGACCATGGAGAAAACAGAACAAATAATACAAAACAATACAAAAAAACAACCCAAACTCCCACAGACTTTTCTTCTTGTTGTCAGAGAGAGCAATTAATTCTACCTAGCTCAGGTGAGTACACCAAGATGAGTCTGTTTCTCTCAACTGACTGCAGAAAGTGTTGTGCTGCCTTCAGAGGTAGATATCTACACTGAGGAGCAATTAACAAAGATTCCTTTGGCACACATGGTTTGAGATCCTACTAGGTTTTCTGGTATTGGATGAGTCAAGATAGAGCTGGGGCAGTGCCCTTGAATCTACCTGGATTCCCTCTTCATGTGGGGATGCCCCCAGGGCACATTTAAGAGTAGAAAACATCGTTTGCAATTGTCTGGTCAGCGTAACCAAGAAGTGACAAAAATTCCACTGTGTTATTGATGTGTGGTTTGTGTATTCATGCTTCACATAGAATGACCTTCTGTCTCACCACACAGAAGCCTGAACCACATGAAATGCTGAATTTCTTTTGACAAGTTTCCTTCAGCTGCTGAGATCTGGAGGCAACCAGCATCTCCCTCACAGACCAGGTCCTTAATAGACTTAATAATACCACGAGGATATGAAGTGATCTAAGTTACATATTCACACTGTATGAGATCATACTGCATCAAAACTTTGATAGATGCCTCTGCTATTTGCTCATCCCTTAAGGAGCAATGACCCGAACATTAGCATGTCTAGTAAATTGTTCTAATGTGTGGTGAAAGGGGACTAATGGATACAGTAATTGATTGTTTGATGGATAGCTGGGGAGCCCTCTGATTATGAGTTTTTGCTATGGTCCAAGACATTTTCATTCTCCAGTTAACCCAGAGCTGATTGCTCGCATGAATTATCTCCTCCTCTGCCTGCAAATATCATTTTCTTAATAAATATTTCATTAGAAACAAATCAGTGGTGAGGAGAGAGGAGAAAGCAGATGCTCAGTGCTGTGTCTTACGAGGACGTTCTAAGAACCTACAGAACAGACACAGAGATTATCTGTGAAATGTGCTCAGGTCAGACAAGGGGTCTTTGCTTCTCTAGGATTTAGTGCTCAGAACAATACAAGAGTCAAGAAGAAGCCTGAGGGTCAATTTAAATCAATCAAAAGAGGTCCAAGATGGACCAAGAAGGATGTAGTGCAGGGGGAAAGCCACTGTCTTCAAGTTGACTTCCTCATGAATTCCACCTTCCTCTCTCAGGCCCCAGGCTGAACTTTCATGTTAGGATGAGGAATCCTAACCAAGAAAAAGAACATCAGCAGGAAAATCACGTTGTAATTCCTGGGCTTTAGTTGCTGAGAGTTGAATTTTGATCCTGTTTTGCTCATGGCAAAATTCTCATGGATATCAATGGGGTCTTTTTTCATCATTTACTGTCCCTTAATGGCTTCTCAAAAGTTATTTACCACCCCTATTAACTTTATGACATTTAACTTTCAAAACACCCGTACTGAACCTGTTCGGGTTTGTTGTTTGGTTGTGTTTTTTTTTTGCTGTTTTTTCATTTCAGATAGTTGGTTTTTTTAGCACAACAAACAACTGTACTTTTGAACTACAAAGGTGGCTGTTCTTCTCTCCAAACAGGCTACTCTGTTCTCCTAAAGGACAGCACAGAAACCAGGCAGAAAAGCAGAATGAATGGGAAACACACTCTGTCCTGCCACTCAAACTCCCAATCCTGGATCAACCCTGTTTCAACTCCCTTCCAATTTTCAAGTGTGAAGAGAATGATATTTACAGAGAACACTCTGGACCTCCACAGGCTCCAAAGGAGCAGAGGAACTTCAGAAACCAAGCTTGAGTGACAGAAGTAGTTTGCTACAACACAGAAAGGAGTCACTACAGAAGCTAATCCCAATTCACACGCTTAGGATGCTGCAGTTTTTAAATCCTCTTCTATTGAAAAATTGTTGATGAATAAAATACATAATGTTCCCTATTACTCTCCACCCTGTGTACATCCCCTGGGCATTGAGACAGTTTATCTTGTTTTCCTAGCTGCTCCCCCCAGCATACTTCTATTGTTATTCTCACAATAGGCATCATTATGTCAATAAGCACAATTCCAATGTTAATAGTCTGGTTATGGGCAGAAAGGCAACTGATGGTATCACATCCCATCAGAAAGGGTACACATGGCAAGGAAATGGCTTCAGTGCTTTCAGTTCTTTGCCAAAACTTCTACAGAGAAGGATGGCATGAGAAGATGAGGGAGAAGGAGACAGTGACAGAGGGGGAGGGACAACTAACAAAAAAGAGAGCAAGGACTACAGCAAGGGAGAAAGAACTGCAAGATGCTTGAAAAGGGGGAGAATGGGACAAAGAGAAAACAAAGCATGGAAATGAAATGAATCCTGATGCTGATCCAGGATGCTTCCAAAATGCACAGATGCCCCACTCAGGTAAGACAGGGTCTGAGACAGGACCAGCTGCAGATCTTTCTTACAGGGAATGAAACCTTCACTAGTGATGACCATTTCAGAAGGAAGGAAAGGAAGACAAGGAATTTTTCCAAAACCAATGTAGCCCTTAGGGAAGCCTGTGCATTACTGATGTTGCTCCTTAGTTACCATAAACAAGCCAACTCATGGGGAGTAAATTCCACAGTGGTTGAACAACAAATCTAATTTCTAGATAGAAATCTCTGTCTTCTCCTGGAAAAGATTTGGCACTAATTTCTGAAGATAAACCAACATCCTGTCCACCTTCTGGAAAACACTTTCTTGCCACAGGGGACGTGTAGTAATAGAGATTAAAAATAAAGCAAAGCATTGGAAAAAAAAATAATCTTTCCAGATAAATGCAAAACTGTCTACTTATCTGACATAAGACTGAGGAAATTGTTGGCACAGTTAACACTGGACATGTATTTTCCATAGCACATTGTGGAAGCAGAGTCCATCACATCACTGCATATTTAATCCCAATCGTTAGGCTGCACGCTGACTTTTCTCTGTGGCAAGCACTCTATGAAGCACTGACACTGCCTGCTGAGGGAGGTGACACTGCCCATCAGCACAGAGCCATCGACCTGGCTCAGTGTTTGAAAGTCCCTGGTGGGTTTACCTTTCTGCAGGAGTCATTCTATTTGCTTCCCCTGCCCACGCTTTTACCCCTGCTGCTGCTTCCCTCAAACACAGCTATGCTAATATGCCCAAGCCACGTATCCAATCCATACCTTTCCCATCTATTTTCTGGTCTTGTTTGACAAACAGAAGGGGATGAGACCAGGCTGATCACAGCTAAGAAACAAGCCCTTGCAGGACATCCTAGGGCAGTCTCCCAAAATGTTGACACGTGCTTGAATTTGGTAGGAAACTGCATTTGGTTGAGCTCTGAGCATTGGGTAACATCCAAAAGCACAGGGATTTTATCAAGAGGAGAGGTGTTAGTCCAGTTGGTCCTGGTGTCATTGTTGAGAACTCCACCCTGCTAACCAAAACACATCTGCTGGACTCTAGTGATGGTGGAGATTCTTCTCCTCCAGGCTCACCCTGTCATGCAGTTGGCAGTGCCAAGTTTGGCACTCCTCAGAAAATGTTGATTTTCTCAGAAAGAAATTTGAGCCCTTCCACCCTGACTTACTCTAAATATGCCTGGTAGGTCTCATGAGTAATGTACCTACACAAAGAGATCTCAGAGAACGTACAGATTGTGCAGGAACATAAATTTTGACTGAAGAATTGATGAATAAAATGCAGAGAAACATCCTCATATTTTGGGCAAAGAATATATAATCATTCAGTGGTGTTTGAGAAACATGTCAGGCTCTGTCAGGAAGAAGGGTTATAAATAAGTGTGAGGTAGAGGGTTTAATAATGCTATTTCATATACATGTAATAATGAACTTTAATTATTTCTTCAGGTTTCTTCCTTCTTTTACAGTAGCAGATGAGTCAAGCCCAGATGTTTAATGAAACTGATACTGGCATCAGAGCATTTTCTTTAGAGGTGACTGAAAGAGCTCTGCAGATCAGCTGCCAAATCATTTCTTCTCCTGGGGGGTTTCCTTCCTCCATCTCACCCAGAATTTAATTCCCCCACATATGACATAAGTGAATCATAGTGCAAGAAGTGTTCCTGACACAAGAGGATTTGCAGACAAGTGGTCTTCTGACATCACTTGCCCTAAGCCAAAGTCATCCTTAACATACTCAGCAGAGCAACCTGCCCAGAGGTTGCCACGACAGGTAAGGAAGTTCATGTGTAACTTTCCATTTGGAAGCTGATTTAGAGTTTATCAGTAACCTCATCACCAAATATTTGTGCCAGGAAACAAAGGAGATTGATTTGTTTCCTGCTACGATGCTGGGAATTAACAGAGGATATCAAAAGGAAAGCTTAGAGATGTTAAATGTAATGATGTTGGATGAAATACCTCACTCAATCTCTGGCTCTTCAGCAGAAACTCAGGGAAATTAACAGAGCAATGAGGCACATCACTCCTTTTGCAAAATGCCTTCCTTTCAATGTCTGCAGTGACTACATGACTTTCATGAGGAAGAAGTCATATGAGGTGAATCTCACTGAGATACTTTCATTGTCCCTTCTATCTTTCCTGCTCTGGAAGCAAGGCCAAGGCAACACAACCCTGCTGAAAGCACCAGGGTAAGGTCCTCAGATCCTCACACCATGAAGATGCTGTGGCCCAGCTCCTCTACTCCCATAGAAAGAAGCTTTCAAACTCACTGAGGGGCTACCTGAAAAGTATCTGACTTTCACTTGTCAGGTCTACACCTAGTCCCACATTTAACACTCCAACAGTGGATAAACAAACTCAAGAAACCCATAAAAGTTGCAGACTCCTTGCATGCCAAAAGTCCTTGTGTTCAGCAGCTACTCAACCTATTCCTCTTTGTACACACCTCCAGACCCACCAATCTCCACTTCCTTCTGAGCATCACAAAAAACTAACCAAAACAAATGCCCCCCACCAAGACAGGCAGATAACCATGGCATAGGTCCTTCTGGGAATAAACACATTGTGCTTGCTGAGCTCAGTCTAATTTGCTGCACATCCGACCATCTCCATCCTGCCTCTGCCTTTTCTGTAAAAAATCCCCCTACAGAACTGAAATATCTTCATCTGCAAAGTGAGATCTGCAGAGACATCCACTAAAATGAGTTGCCCAACTCATTTCCCTCTGTTTCACATCAAGTCTTACATACAATCACCTGTTTGTAAGCAAAAAAAAATGTAAAACAAAACCAAAATCACAAAATTCCATACCACACTTCTTTGAACCTGTCCTTTTAGTGGCCAGTTTCTAGTCTCTAATGTTTTCCAGCCTCTTTCAGCTGGGAAGGGGAAGAAGAATGCCTGGTGAGCTGTGAGATTCTAGAGGGCAGAAGGGAAGAGTCAAGAAGGCAAAAGGGTGATTAAAGGGATTTTGTGTCAACTCAGGTCTCTGTAAGGGCACAATGCCTGCAGGCTTGGGAGCAACAAGAAGTGCTAGGAGGAGAAAAAGGCTTTATATTGTTAGATAACATAAAGCTCAAAATAACACACATCTCAAAATAAGCAGGATTGGTGTAGGATAAGAACACAAATGCTGTCCCACCTGCAAAGGACACACCTTTGTAAAATGAGCTGTACAGATTTTATCCTCATCTCAATGACAGTAACTGACAAGAAGCATCCATGGTTTACCAAACCTCCTCCACCTCCATCCTCATCTGAGTGCTACTGAACAAGGCTCCAGCAGCTGACTGAGTCCTAAGCCAGCAGATGGCACTCCAAAGTGTGCAGCATCCACAGCTTCCCTTGCCCCATCCCCAATAACTACTGGGAAAGGCTTTTTTCTTCTGTGCCTAGCTCTCCAGTGGGACTTTAATAGTGCTTTAATATATGGGTCAAGCAGCTCACACAATAAGGCCATCAAACTTCCCAGTCTTCAGATTCTAGGAGAGGTCAGTCTGTCCTGCTGCATGCAAAAGCCAAATTTCCAACTTATTTCTTTAAATCACATAACCAGTTACAAACTACTGGGCACAGAAAGGGAGAGGACACCTTCCTCACTCACCAGAAACTCACTGTGCTTGTAAGCAGATGCTTTGATCCTTTATTTTTATTCACTGGGGTGTTTTTTAGAGCAATTATCTGACTTTCTCAGCGTGTCACTACTAAGCTCTTCATGCAAACATACACCCATACAGAAAAAAAACAGAGTAGGGGAAGGGAAAAGAAAAAGAGAAAAAGAAAGGGGAAAGTGAAAGAAGGAGAAAGGGGAAGGGAAGAAAATTCCCTCTTAAAATTTGGGCCTCTACAGATCAAGAGATTCAGTTGTATCAAGTATAATACTGAGTTAAAGTTCTAGGAACCAACTCCATGGTTTTTTTTCCATTCAGGAGCTGATTACAGGCTGAGTGAGGGTAGAAAATAAAACACTGAAGCTTCACATTTAATCCAAGTGAGGTATGCAAACCACAGCTCAGCAGTGACCAAGGGCTTGCACAGACTAGAAGCAGGGTATTCAGCTTTGCCCCACAGCAAACTGGGTTCATGGAAATAAGCCTTTGGTTTTGGTCCAATTTCCAGCCAGTTTCTCCATGCAGAAGTATAGTCTCTATAGGTTTCTCTATGCCTTGGTCTCTATGGCAAGGAGGACTTCAGGAACCTTCTGTCTGTGGTGTTTTGCTTTGGGAATTTGCACAAGCAGGGGCAGGTCAGTTTTCCTTCACTCCATACCCCTTGGCAGCAGTTGCACTGCCTGCAGTACAACTGTTTGTTATCACAAGACTCTAACACATTACATGTAAATAAATAAAAATTTAAAAGTAAAATAAATGCAAATTAAAAAAAAAATAATTATTTCATGGGAATATTAATTTTATTATCTCATGGGAAATATTCCAGCTGTTCAAGCTCTCTGAATGATCCATGCAGGAAAATGAGCCATGAGGAAAAGCCTTCCTTATTCTACTATTCCCAGCTCTTTTCTAGTGTCTGGAGAAGATGACTATTGAAGTTGAGCAAAGAGAGAAGAAATTTCCCAGCTCCTTTCCTGCATCTGGAGAAGATGACTACTCAAGTTGAGCAGAGAGACAAGAAATGAGACTTAGCTGATTTAGGAAGCAGGGAAAAAGAAATCCCTATTTGATGCGAGGCTCGTGTGAGTGACCAACCGCCTAATGCTCATCCTAGTGCACCGTGTGGTAACACAGCTCAATTACAGCAGGATTAATGAAAGGGACACTGCAAAGCACTACTGTGTTTTACTGCAGGGAAAACACTGAGATGCATTCTTGTCATCTCCCTGCTGCAGTGACAAATTGCCCAGCTGAAGACCCCAGGAGCAGAATGGCCCTGATCGCTCGGCCGCATCGCCTCCCCCAGGACTCATCCACACTTCCCAGGCGTGGGGAGGCACATGGGCAATGCTAAGCAGGTACCATCGTGCATGGATCATTTGCTGCTGACAGTAGCAGTGACAAGCAACCCTCACAGCTCAGTCTTCATTCACAGAAATCACAGAATGTCTCAAGTTGGACAGATGGTCGAGTCCGGCTCCCATTTCGTTCCCATCTATGGGATCATAGAATCGCTCAATGGTTTAGGTTGGAAGGGAGTTTAAGATCATCTAGTTCCAATTCCCCTGGCATGGGCCAGAAAGACCACGCTGCTCAAAGCCCCATCCAACCTGGCCTTGAACACTTGCAGAGCTCCTGGGAATTTTCAGCAGGGTTTGCTCATGGCACATGTTGTGAACCACCACCTCATTCCAGATTTGGGCCAGTTGGACACAGCTAAGAAAACTCTTAAACTAAGGGGATAATTTGCTACAGAGGCACCTTCTCAGATTGAGAAGTCAGTGAGAGTTGCAAGGAGAACCACTGTCTGGGTTTAGGTGAAGACATTTATTTTATTTATCAGAGAGACTATTGTTATCAGCTGAAAATAACTATGTGAAACACCACCTGCAGCACATGCCTTATCTCACAGATCCTGCTGTACTTCATAAAGAAGTCATATATGAATTACCTTTCTGCTATATGTCCAGCTTTATCATTTCACTCCAAAGGTATTGAGCATGCTGACTTATCATTACAAGCAAAGATGAAACTCTGTAACAAACTGTAGTATCAGTGGAAGTTCAAATTGGCAAAATAACACAAACTTGAAATGCAGTTTTCAGCTGGGCACCAGAACTAAGTAACAGAATGAAGAATACCAAGTTAGAAGCCTGGTTCTGTGTTTGCAGTCAATCAGGAATAACTGTGATCAACTGGAAGAATCTGACACAGCAAGTCTGTTAATATTCCAGGTCAATTTGGGGGCTGGTATGTGCAATAGCTGGAGCATCACATGGCATTTCATGGCTGATATACAGTACAGGGGAGGTAACAGCACTGCCCTCTACACAGGAGTGAAAGGGGTTAAACATCTTTGAATTATAGTGGTTATAACACTGGTTATTGAAACCCTGAAAACAAATCAGATGGAACCTTAGAAAGGTCACTAAATATTACCTCTGTCTTCACCCTTGTGAAGCAAGGGTTAATCTATTTCCAAATATATTATTTTCATGGGAAAATACCATTGCTGTTCACATTTAATCATGTGATAAATGCAGCCATCAAAGTGGGTTTAGGAGAATACAATTTCCTTCCTTTCAATAATCCTTCTCCACAGGGGGGTTTAAATGTATTAAATAACACTGCATTCACTTTGGAGCAAGGTGACACGCTCAGTAAAGTTTCGCATTTGTTTCTCCAGTTACTGTGTGATCTCTGCCAGGGCCAAAAGTCAATTTACACTCTTGTAAGGTAACTTCTGCAAGGTGAGGCTGAAGGAGGGGAGGTGGATGAGGTCATATGAGCATCCCCATCACACCAGCACAAATCACTTTCCACTGGGCAAAATCACCCACTTTATAATCAGGCTGCTAAATAAGCAAATAAGCAAATAAATAAATAAATATTAAAAATAAGAAAAGCCATACAATGCAGGGAATTCACGCTTGCAGACTGGTTCCTTTATAAAATTATACCACTGCCATCACTGGCACACGTGTCCTGCAGACCCAGCCCATGTTTCATCAGATCTTGGCCTGCATTTGCTCTCCTCTTACACTCCTGTCAGCGCAGCTCTGACAGTGCTACCAAAGGTGACCCTTTACTGCTCGGAAGAGCTGCATGTAAGGACCAATGATTCAACTGGCCACACCTGTCACTGTATTCCTATTTAATTCTATTTCTATTATTTCTATTTCTAATTTCTATTTATGTGTCTACAGATATCCAGCTCTGTCTATACATGAACACATACCCATGTCAACAATACTGACTGGGAACACGCAGCAATGAGCTGCCCACACTCACTGTGCAAAAAGCAGCTCTCGTGTGAAAACAAGAGCCAGCACTCCTTGAAACCACGGCCAGCATCTGATGCAACAGGTGAGAAAGGCTCTTCCCATCTTTACAGGCTGAGAGATCCCCTCTATAAGTGCCCCTGATTTGGCATGGAGGATTTGCAGCATCCTTTACATTTCATGTCTGGGAGGAGAAAAGGAGCAGCGCAAACTGCCAGGCAGCTTTCACGAGCAGCAGCAAAAAATATCTGGAGAGCTGTTGCTGGCTTGGGGAGAATAATCATTCAGGTGCCAGTTGAGTGATGTTCTGTGTCTGAGCCCCTGGGCACAACAGAGCTCTGCTCTCGGGGCCGCGTTTCATCCTGGCACCTCCGAGGCCTTCCCCGCAGCCCCAGCCTCACCGATTCCCACGCACAGCGGGGTCTGGGAAACTGGCCCCGGGATTTGGGAGCAGAAAATGAAGCTCTTGCAGAGCTGGGAGGGGAGGCTGCCTCACTCCAGACAAAACAACCCTTGGGTTTGTCAGACGGCTCCGGCAGTGACTCAGAGCCGGGGTAGAGGAGAGAGGCATCCGCGCGGTGCGCGAAGCCAGCGAGCTGCTGTGGAGGAGGCTTCAGACAAAAGAAATCCTTTCCCCTGCCTTCATCCTCTGCCCACATGAAAACCTCCGTCCTTTCTCACTCAAACAAAAGAAAAAAAAAAAAGAGAAAAAAGGAAATAAGGGGGGAAAAAAAGAAAAGAAAAAGAAAAACAAAGAAAGAAAGAAACAAAAAATCCCCCCTGGCCAGAAAACCCAGCTAGGGACTATAAAATCCTACAGGCAGCTGCAGTTTCCAGCTACATCAGCAGACACAGGCAGGCAGAGCAGGCTCAGCCCATGACAGGCACTTGATTGGGGATTGCTGTGGAAAATCCACCATGCTGAAGCTGTCTGGGCAATTTAGGAAATGACAAGTTCCCCTCGATCTTGGTTGTATAGATCTGGTCTCTTGTAGAGTAAGGAGCTATGTGTTACTGGGAGCTCATGCCTCTAGCCTTTGCAAATTCCCTGCTTTAGGGATACAGCAGAATTTGGGGGTTTTCTTAAAAGTTTTTACATGCAGCACCAAAGTCTTGAGTGCTCCTGTTGCCCCAGAAAACCTGTGTGCAGCCACCAGCTGTATGAGGAATGGGAATTTTTCCCAAGGGCTCCAGTGCAAATTTTGTTGAGCTGAAGGATGAAGGATTCTTCATTTTAACTCTTAGAGCTGCAAAGTGCTGCATCCCTGACACTCCAGCAAGGTAGTTTAATGGTTACTTAGTGAACTACTGCACCTGTAAAGCCCACTGGCATTTTTTTTCCCAAGATCCTGGGCATGTAAACAGAACTTTCTCCCCCTCTCAGACCCACTGGAAGCAGAATAAGGGCAAAACTTGGGGTCATTGAGAAAATATTCCACCTCCCTTGGGAATAGAAGAAGCAAATAAAGAAAATCTATTTCCACCCACTTCTTACATCCTTGTAACAGAATCTACCTCCTAACTCCCAAACAGGCAGAAAAACATAACAAAATTAAATTATCTTAGGAAAATTGCTTTAACGACCACCTCAAAAAAGCCCCCAAAACAAACAGAAGCCCACACTCAAAGAAAGTCAAGGAAAAAATTAGCCATGTGATTTAAATGCTCCATATTGACAGCCCTAGGAACAGAGGAGTGGGTTGATTAGAAGATGGCTTTTAATGGATGCACAGTCATCTAAAGCAAAGTTGACATTATTGAAATAGCACTTTTTCCAGGAGCACCAGGTGACCTTGAGAAGACAGAGCAATTACCATCACGCAGACGAGGCACATTATTGCCAAAGCCAAAGCTTGATTTCCTAAGATACACCAGCCTGACTGGAACATTAGGAACTGGGATGAGTTCGAAGATAAGACGTTAGAATCAATAAGAAAAATGTGGAAATAAAAAGCTCCATTTGTCGGGGCAAAAGCTGTGTTTTGATTGTGAGAAATCCAATGTTGCCTTTCAGAAAAACACACACCCTGACCTCCCACAAATATTGAAGCCACTTTCAAAGGGAGCTTTGGACTTCCAGCAGAAAAAGCACCTCCCATACTGAAAAAAACACCTCATCCACTATCATTCAAAACAACCTGTTGGGGTTTGCTTAGCCTGCCAGATCCTCAGGGTGGCACAATCTAATAGCTGTGCTCACACAGCATCTACCACGATAAGGACCCTGTAAAAATAGAAGCCCAAATAACCAGAGTCGTTGCACACACACAGTTGATGCAGATACTATTGCTGAAAAAAAATATTCTCCCATCAAGACCAGGATTGCATCTTGCTGCCCCAAAATGTGAATTTTACTCTAATCACATAAAAAGAACTTCATAAACACAGGAAGAGAGAAATGCTGCTTCCTATGCGAAGGAAGTCCATTTACAGCATGAATAAATTGATGCAGTCAGGAGAAAAATGCTTGTATATGCAAATAGAGGTTTATTACCCATTTTTGTGCTCCTAAGGAACATAATTTACTGACCTTTGAGAGGCGGGTCAAGTAGGCTTACGGAATAAGAAACAAAGACATCTCTTTTGGCAACTGCCATGTTCCAGAGCAGTAATTATCCTTCCCTCTCCCCGTGAGCAGCAGGAAATGCAGAGGGGTGCCATTACACTATGACAATTACTGTAATTTTAATTTCTAAAAATTGCTGGGAAAGTTTCCTCTAGAAAAAAAAAACAAACAACAAACTAGTTTGGATTTCTGGTGTGGTTTGAGTTTCTAACTCATTCCTTGGGTATAACAGTGTTCCCCTTCTCCCACTCCCATCCCCAGTCTCCATGGTGTGAAACCCCACTTTCCTCCTTGGGAATTGAGGAGTGGCTCAGTGTGATCAGTGCTAAACTGGATCCAGGGAAGACAGAGGGGGTCCACAGACATGTTGCAGATGCCATAAGGATGCAGAAACTGGGTTGTCCCTGCTAGACACTGCCTGGGATGGATCCTTCAGAGCCCTGGCTTGTCAACCTAGTTTGCTGCTGGGTTTAATATCCCTTGAACTTATTCAATCACGGGCAAAATAACATATTCTTCTTTCTATGGGAAGCAGATGATGGTAGAAGCATAATAATTAAAAAGAATTAAAAAGAAGGATTCTTTTCATCTCCTAGGCTCAGAGGAATTATTGGCTATTTTGTGGATTTGCCGCAGGCTGCCATTTATTATTTTAACATTATGGATAATCTGCTCTGTGCTATCAGAACATTAACATATTTTATTATACCCAACTGCTGCACTGTTGGATGGACTTAGCCCAGGAGGACAGATCTGCTCAAGCTGTCCAGCCTCACTGACCACACTGTCCCAGGCTCTGCATCACCCCTATGGAGGACACCTGAAATACTCCACAGTGGGCTCTCTGCCTGGAAGGAGGAACAGCAGCACAGGGAGAAGGTGAGATCTAAGGCACACCTGCCCCACACGTGAGCAGAAACCAGAGGTGACCACATCAACAAATGTATTCCCATCTCCACCATACGTTGTAACAGCATCTCCCATAAATGGAAAGCTGCTTTCCAGTATCCCTCTGTGCACTCTCTTAATGAGACTTCTGAGGCCTCCTTTTGGCCACTGGGTATTTAAAACTGCTTTCACAGATTAAAGGAAAAGGGCTTTTTTCTTTTTTTTTTTTTTTTTTTTTTTAATAGTTGCCACAACTCACCTTAAACAACGATCATTTTAGCATAGTAAAAATTTCTCCTTCAGTATATGCAGTAAAGCACCTATAGAACTAAATCGATTTGTCTACACTAATACATTCCTACAAATACATATTTGATTAAGAATTTATGCAACTTCAGGCTTCAGGGAATTTTGGATCAATTGGACAGCACTTACAGCAAACCACAATAGACAGGAGAGTGTTTCCCAAAGCTTCACTTTCCAATTTTAACCTTTTATATGGGTCTAGGGAATGAGTTACTCCCTAAAGTGAAATTATTAAAGCTTTTATTACCAAACATCTAACCCTTCTCACCCACCAACAGAAAGAGAACTATCAAGATATGCATATAGAAAAAAAAGCATTCTTCAAACCTCTTACCATTTGCTGTAATAAATTTAAACTAGGAATAAAATAAAACAAAGCCTGACAGGCAAGCAGGATTTGAAATCAAGACTGGATCTGCAACAAGTTGGGAAGTTCATGAGACCCACAGATCAGGTCCCCTGGATATATGTAATATTTTGCATTACTCTATAGGGTGTTAACTTCAGTGCCTAAATTTATGCACATAGTGGCCAGGTTACAGTTGCTGTGGGAACTATGATTTTGCATCTCCTGATCAATCTGCAGCTGGAAAATAATACTAAGTAAAAAATAATCACACCACTGAATTTTCTTCAGCAGGTTTTATACATTTAATTTCTCTCCTCTGGTTCTTGAAGAAGGAAGAAAAGACAACATGTGAAGCTGCAAATGTATAGGAAAACTGAAACAGATGTGAATTAAATTTCCTTTTCAAGCAATTTATGGGAAACCTCATGTGTCCCCAGCTCAATCAAATGTGCTCTTGGCCATGATCAAGACTATTTCTGAATCAAAGGCATCTCACCAAGGACATACTACAAACCCCTTTTACATAAGGAACCAAAGACAACCACCAGCATTCGGTTCCAATTGACAACTACAAGTAGAAATAAATCTGAGAGTGATTCAGTTTAACACCATTTCTGCTGGTGCTGCCTGACCCACACCAAACTGTTACTGCTACAGTCTTACAATGATTTATTACTTGTTTTAAAGCAAAGAGGTTTGTCTCTGTCCCCTTCTTCCTTGAGCTTCACTTTATTTCCAACCCCATCAAAATCTGAGTATTCAGTCTGACATCTTGGGGTTTTTCCCCTATTAAAACCCTGCTCATCTCCAGAGATGGTTGTTTCTGGAGCCACCAACCATTTTCATACCAATAAAAGTAGACTACACGCAGGCTTACTCCAGGTGCAGGGATGCACAACAGCTATGCAATCATTAGCCCTCCATCCTATTAGCATTGGTTAATGGCCAGCAGTGGCCATTCAACTGTGTGGTAGCCCAGGCAAGACAGGAACTGTTCCCACCTCTGTAATCCACTCCACCAACAGGAGCTGGTTAAAAGCACAAGAAGTGATGCAGTATAGATGGCATGAAAACAACCAACAGCTACTTGGCACAAAATTACCCTTTTACCTCTGAGCTCAAGCATCAAATCCAGTAACTGTCTGACATCCAGTGGATTTGACTGACATTCCAGAATAAACTCTTTGTGACCACACGTAATACCCATGTTCTGTAAGGATCATCACTTGGTGGACAAAAATAAGCTGTCACATTTCTATAAATGCACAGCTGAAAAGCAACATCTGTGCACAGTCACTGCAAAGATGGCAGCAGGAACTCTCAGTAAGGGTAAAGCAATTCATTAACCCTTTGGCACACAAAGGCTTTAGCTTCATTGGCACTACCACCTAAAACCAACTCAGGGACAAGAAGGTCCCATGAGGAACTGAAACTGTTTGAAACCTGGCTAATAGCAAAGCTTTGGTCCCTCCAATTCCCCTAATGGTAACATCTCTGGTGGCATCATGCCATCCTTCATTACAGAAGAGGATTCATGGTATAAAAAACAACTATTTCTCCCAGACTCATCCAGGGGGATATAGGAAGCCAGGTGGCAGAACAAGGTAGGGGATGAAGATTCGTTAGGAAGGCAAAAATTCTGCCAACTGACCTTTAAAGACAAGAATATGAAGAATATCAGAAATAATCACTGAAATTAGGCAGTGAGTTCCACTTTTTCAAGGGAAGATACCAGTTGCAAATAGAATCATTCTGGTTGGGGGAGACCTTTAAGATCATCAAATCCAACTGTTAACCCACCTAAACCATGTCCCTCAGCACTACATCTCTACAGCTTTTAAACCCCTCCAGGGTTGGGGACTCCACCCCTGCCCTGGGCAGCCTGGGACAGGCCTTAACAACCCTTTTTTGGGAAGAAATTGTTCTTAATATCTACACAGCCCCTGATAATACAGCAAAAACTTTTTAGTGTGTAGGACTTGAAAAGCCAACCTAATCTCTGCTGGACTCAAACTGCAGCCAACTGATCTCCTTCCATCAAACCTCTCAATGAAATATGTGGAGATTTCTTACACACAGACACATGCCACATATACAGTATTTTGCATTGCTATTTGTGAAGGACTAGCTATATGCACATATATTTATACATATACTTAACTTTACACTCTTAATCATGTTATATATGTATAGTAATATATAATAATAATATGTAGTAGTATAAAACTGAGGATGGAGGTTTGATAAACACTCCTCTCCCTGCACTTGGGAGTGTCATTTCACTTGAGCCTACATTTAAACAGGTCTTACATATGTAGGTTTGGGGGTTTTTTTTCCCCTGGGTCCTGCATCTTCTACCTGCAGAGGTGTCATACATCTCTATTTGAAAACCACCTCACTGGCTTCAATGGAGGCAGTGGGGGAGCACTGGGCTCTTCAGCATTATTACTGGGGTTAGAAAACAGCCCTTTTAAAGCCATGTACTACTGTCAAACTCAGAGACACACAAGAACTTACCTGTTTGGTACTCCTCTGCCCAGTAGGAAGCAAAGCTTTGGATTTCTCAGCTATTTTCTGTAAAAAATACAATAAATAAATAAATAAATATAAAATAGAGGTTGAGAAAAATCTCCACATACTTAGGGAGGGAATGATATGAAGCTGTTCTGCTTTTTAAATGACATAGCAAAACCCTTTATTATTTAGAAAAAGAAAAGGACTGTAACTGCATTGAAAAGTTGGGTCTTGCAGAAATTAAAAGTCTTCAAAAGCTTCCAGAATGACAAGGTTATCAAAACTGTAGCATACACTGGAAAAAAAAATGACAGCTAGGATGTGGATAAGCAGCAATTTACCACTCAGATTGGTTTCCTGACGCAACTGGGCATTCACAAACTGCAGTGGCTAATTTTGGCACTTCTGAATTGATGACAGTTTTTAAGGAAATAAAAAAAAAAAAATCCCCCATACCACAAACCTACATGCACAGTTCATGAATTTTTACCTGAATCCTTTTTTGAACCTTTACCTGAATCCTTCCAGCTTCAGATTTAAGGCATAAAATCGTTTCATTTAAAGATTCCACACTTAGTTTTTTGAAAAGGACAGGGAAATAATTAAAAATACGAGATAGTCCTAGAGATAATGCAATGCTATTACACAATATATGTGCTGCTGAAGGGCAATTTGATCTGCTTTTATTTATTTATTTTTACACCAGAGCCAGCAAGTGTTGGGAAATAAATTAGTACAGAGTGTTTCTAATAGAGATACATTATTAAGTGCATGTTGCCAGCCAAATTTCATTACACCTGTATAATTACAATATATTCTTCCCATGTGTTGCAGCTGATGGGTCAGACTCACTATATAGTGGTGCAAGGAAGCAACCAGAGTCTGACTGGGTTCATTTTGATTAATCCACATGTATGTTCAAACCTGTTACTGCAGGGGAGAGAAGCAGTTTGAGGGCAGTAAATTTAAATCATTACTACAGTGTTTAAAAGCAAAGCAAATCTGCTCATCAGCAGAGTCTCCTCAGGGTAAAGCTGGAGAGCCAGAAGCAAATGAAAGAGCTGGAGTTCAGGATTTGTTTATTAAACAGCTTGATCTTGGTGACAGGTCCAAGCACCAAGATGTGTTTGGTAATCTCCTGGTAAACCCATGGCAGACAGCAGAGCTGTAAGGTGGGTTGGCATTTCCATCAGCAGTGCTGCCCACACATTGTAAGCAGAAAGGGTGAGAGGGGCACTGGGAGGTCAGTCCTCCTCCTCCCCTGACAGTGGAGATGCACCAAAATAAAGTCGTGTCTAATCCAGGGGTGCCACTGAAGGCTCCACCAGACACAGCTGGCAAAACCAGTTTCATTGCATGGCTGCTGAACTGTGTGCAGTCACATGTATATGTGTATGGGATGGTACAGTGCTTGGCTGAGAGGGAAGGAACAACAGGAGAGCAGCTCTGTGCAGATGCTCCACTCTGCTGGCAGCCATGCTCCCTCAAGCTTAACACATTCCCAAACTCCTGGATGGAAGAGTGGAAGCAAGAGAGAGCCTCACCTTCTGCACAGCTCCGTATCTCTGGATGGCATCAGACAGCTGGTTCTTCAGCCTGTCCAGCTGAAGTCGTTCTTGCTGTTTGGGAAAAACAAAGCCTGGTGAGCAGATCTGCAGAGATAAATCAAGTAGTAGATTCAGTCTGTGACCGTGGGCAACAGTCCTGGTGGGAGATACCAAGTAAACAAAGGGGACATAGTACTCTGAAAATTCAATTTCACGGGCTGCCAGGATGCTACGAGATTTCATTTTAGGAAGGGAGCACAAGATACTTTGATCTTTCAGGCCAAAGCAATTAAAAAAATGTCACACTGGATATTCAAGATAGCACTCAAGTCATGACTACTGTGTAGTCTGCTATCTGAGCCAGAGACTTTCTGTGGCAGGGCTATACAGGGGAATGTCTTGCTGTCCTGCTTACTGCATCAAAGACATCTTGCTCCAAAACCAGTTCTTAATGACTGTGGAAAAGAAGCAAATGAACACTCTACTGCCATCAAAAGAACAGAATGGTTGTAGCATGGTATCCTCCTTCTACTTACTCAATCTTGGATTACCTGCTAGAGATGATAATCCAACAGATCCTCCTATACAAAGTGCTTTATTTGGATGATATGCCATGATAGAGTTCATCACCTCATTTGATGGCAATGGGTGATTTACTGGTCTTGAGAGGTCCATCAGCTACAACCACCTGCCTTCTGCCTGTCCTAGGGACTATCAGAAACCAATTTATCTCAATGTTTTAAAAAATATGTAACCAGATTTTCTGCCTTTCTGTCTGGAGCTTGACCCAGCAAGATACTGATTTGTATCTTAAACTGCCCAGAGAGGTTGGGGAGTCTCCTTCTCCAGAGACTTTCAAGATCTGTTCCTGTGTGGCCTGCCCTGGGTGATCCTGCTCTGGCAGGAGAATTGGACTTGATGATCTCCAGTCCCTTCCAAGCCCTACCATTCTAGGATTCTATGAAGGAAGACCCCAGTGTAGCCTGATGTAACTACCTAAAACGCTGCAGAATTGCTGCTCTCAGAGGGAGTGACCAAACCCAAACCCTGTCAGGCAATGGAAGTTGTTCTGGAATTATTCTACCCCTTCAGATTTCACATCTGCAGGTGCTCACTTGTCCACTTTTTATGGAGGGGAATGAAATGCAAGTAAGTGGGGTGTCACCTTAAAAACCAAGTAGCAAACAAAACCTCATCTAGACTAAAGCTACTCCTCAGAAATGTTCACCTGACAACAATTTAGGGACACTGGCAGTGTAGGGTTAATGGCTGGATTTGATGATCTTGAAGGTCTCTTCCAGCCAAATCATTCTGTGATTCTGTGAATCTCAGCTGCTTCAGACAACTGCTTAAGAATACAAAGTTTTCTAAAGGATGGGATGAACACCTTGCACTTTTAATGGTAGTATTTTCATACGCAGAATATCCCATCAGTTCCTCATCCAAAACTTTGAAGCCCATCTTAGAAGAGGGCAAGTATCATTATTCCCATTCTACAGATAAAGGTATATAAACCTTATGTTTTTAGACATGCTAAATAAGATTGCCACCCTGGAGAGCTGATCTAACAGCCCCAACAGTCACCCTACAAAAACCTGGAATTCCAGATTTGAGGTTAGTTTGAAAGAAAACCATAAAATAGGCGTGTTCTATTTTACATCAGTCTCCTGCCTTGTATCACACTGATCCACTTACATCAGTGTCTCTGCTTCTGAAATACTATCAGTTTGGCTCAGCTGGGCATCCTGACTCCCATAGCTCCAGTGGCACACTTGGAGCTTCAAAGGAAGTCAGAGAAACTCCCACAATGCACCTTGTTGGTAGTGCATTACTGGTGGAAAATAATGAAGAATGAAGAAAATAACACTATTTTGTTCACGTGTGGATGCAAAGCAATGCACAGAATAATGGCTCAGAAGGACTGACTATAAAGCTCTAAATTAATGGAAGGCTTTTCATGCTGTGAGAAATTTTATGAGAAGAAACTTTGCAATGCTACCCTGATCCCCAAGAGGGACTTACCAACCAGCAGCCAATACCCACCAGAACTATTTATTCTATATAAGGAACAAGGGCTACAGGCTTTATATCAAAATTTGTAGGTTTCATTACTTAAACTGCACACTGTTAGAAAAGAAGAGTTAAAAAAAATAAAATCTGTTAAATTAATTGACCAGGGAGAAGAGAAAGTTATTATGTGATGTCAATAGAGAGCTGCAAGTTTATTCCTCATATTACTGTAAGTCTATTTCCTTCAGCTCTTAAATATTCTCCCTTTAGCTTAGTGATTTTTCTCCTGATGACAGCAAAATCTATTCTCCCTAGAGTCTCCAGTAGACACTTCATGGGCCTCAAGGTCAAGTAATGACATTCTTGTGTGGCACTGTAATTGGGTTTAACGTGACCTTGCCCAATTCCCCTTTGGATCTGGTTTATGTACAAAACAGAGTCTAGAGATCAGCACAAAGAAGCCCAGATCTCTGTATTTCCAAGAAAGCATCTTCAGTTTCATCTGACAGGGTTGCTGTGGGGTAAATGGCAATCTGAAGTCCTTCTCTGACCTGGATCTGGCCACAACCTGTCTTTACCTGTTCCCACCAACTGCCTTCACATGTTCCAGACACTTCAACTCCCAAACTCACCTGCACCCAGTACACCCACTGCAAAGCTGAGTCTTTCACCATTGCCAAATTCACATGGAGCCAGGTGATTTCTGCAGTACTTTTACCCAAACTGAGTGAGACCCTGAGACAGGTGTGAGTGAGTCAAGGTTTTGCTGCTGTGTTCTTGATTTCTAATTCCATATGATCTAGCTTTGGGACAAGAACTGGTTTCTCCAGCTGTTTGCCCAGTTATAAATGCAAGCCATGCTTATTGTGTGTCAGGAAAGGAAGTTAGAACAAAACATCAAGCTCAACAGCCTTAAAACACCACCTCTTCATTCATTATTCCTCCTTCCACAACACCCAGCACTCTCCCTCACCACCATCTTGAATGACACCTACCCTGGATGAGCCTCTGACAACCTCAGACAGCTGCTTGATGGCTTTGGTGCTAGTCGTGATGGTTTTATTAGTCTCCTGCTGGGTTGCATGCCTGCAGAAGAGAAGAGATGATGAGAACTGCAATTGAAATTAATTGCATAATGAGACACTTAGAGAAACTTATCAAGCTGCAGAGCAATTGAGACAACACAACACACAGCACATGGAGCAGCAGCAGGACTATGCAAGTCTAAGATCTTGACCAGCAATGGCAGCCAGAAGGCTGTGGGAAACACTAGCAAGGAGGTGTCCAAATGTCCTTCCTGTGCTCAGCACAGGGACAGTGGCTGCAGACCTGCCCAGGAAGATAAGGTGACAACAGGGTGGACAGGTAACGAGGCCATCACAGACCATTGGCACTGCAACAAAAACGGTTGAAAGAAGGGGTGTGTAGCAGAAAGAGATGGGACTGGGGAGGGACCTGAGGGCCTGCCCAGGGAAATTCTGAACTCTGAAATTTCAAAAGACAGAAATTGAGCAGGACAAATTCACTTGCTATGATAATCTACCTGCTAATGACAGTGTCCAGGATAGCACCGTGACCTGTGACAGTGCAGTGCTGCTTTATGAGCACTGGAACAGGCAGGCAGGGAGCCAAACCAGTCCCCTCTCCTGCCATGGTTGTCCCTCTCCTTTACACCCCCAATCCCAGCACCATTATTTCTCTTAAGCACTGGTTGCTGTCTCTGCTGTTTGGGCCCACGCCAAGCAGGGGGAAGAGACATAAATGCTGCCCGAAGGTATTTATTAGCTCAATCCAGCACTACTCAACTGTAGAAGATCAACAGGGTATTTTCAGCCTCTAAGCTTCCCCAGGGAGCACTTCACATCTTTTTACTCAGAAAGAGGTGGTTTTCCATAATGCTTCAGTCAAAAGCTCTTAAAAGACTCAAGAAAGACCTGAAGAAAATTATCTATTTTCTCCCTCAGAGGACACATTTGAGCCATGGTTGCATTGAAGAGGCTCATTTCTCAGTGGTTTTGTCTGGTTTTGGTTTGGATTTTCTTTTCAGGCTGGGCAGGATGTGGAGGGAATGGAAGGTCTTTGATTAAAAAATATTGACTATTTATGGGTTCTCTGTCCTGATGATCCATGGCCCATCCAGGCTTTTCAGCTCCTTCCTGCTCCTTTGTCAGTGCTGATGGAGACCAGGTCTTCCAAGACTTATGCCAGCTCTTTCAGCACCTCCTCTGAGGCACAAGGCCAGCTCTCAAACAGTCTCTACCAAGCACAATCTTAACAACAAATAAATGGAAACCTTTCAATAAGCACTCCACTGACTGTCATTTCCATCTAGTCAGGGAAGATGGACATGGGCACCACACACTGTGATAGGAAAGTATAGCAAAGTCTGACAGGTTTTTTTTCCACTTAATGATCTCTGTACAGACAGCTCAGGTGGGAAAGCTCTCTAAGACAAAAGTACATTTAATTTTATGCATTGTATCTACCAGGCATACAAGTGAAAGTTCAATGTACCACAAAGATAACATCTCCTAGCTGCAGAGCAGTAATTCAGATGGATGTTAATGGTGGAACAAGCACACAGGAGGTACAGACTCCTTTGGCACCATACAGGAAAGAGAATCTCATATGAAGATGGAATCCAGTAACTAGTTACTCTCAGCTTTCCTTAGTAAAATTAAGATACCATTTCTGTGTTTAGTCATCAAAATGTATTTATTTATAAGCCCAGAACCAACTGCATTATTTTTAATACAAGATGGAAGAGGTCACATCTACAACAGACAGGTATTCCACACTGTCATCACAGGGGAAGGAGGTGGGAATTGAATCCTGACACGTTGCCTATTTTGAGGAGTACACAGGTAGCCTGATGCCCAACCTTTTAATCAATAAATCTTGCCCTCAAGTGCAAAGATTCCATAAGTGGCAGTTTCAAAACTGAAAATTCCAGAACTAATTCATCTTAATGCAACACAAGATGATGGAGCTGACGTCCAGATATCTTGCAGACATCATTAAATTATCTGTCCAGAGAACGAGTCAGGGATTTACATACCCCCTATTCCCCATCCCCAAAGCAAAATGGCTTGTTAGGCTCACGCATCTGATCCTTCCCAATCTCTGAAGTTAAATAAACTCTCCTTCATTTGCATTCTAATGTAAATTTTATGTTGGATATCTTATGTAATAAATCCACGCCGGGCACAAACTTTGCACTGAACTGATGCAAAATAACTGGGAGTGGGGGTACAAAAGCTAAAAGCTCTGCCTTCCACCTCCAAATTCAAACTGCACTTTAACCAACAGGCTGGTGCTCGATTTTAGCACTTCCCCCTATGTTGTCAGCACAATTAACTTCTTATTCTTCAGCCTCAGAGATATGCTCAGGAATCAGACCGTGATTATATTTAATTTACATTAAATGCTATTAAGAGTTTCATTAAAAGAAGAGGCCTTGAAACTCCACTCCTTGCAGCATTTTATTTTAATATGTAATGGTAACAAGATATGTCACTATTATTATTATTATTATTATTAGCTTTCTTTATATTCCTCTCCCCATGGAAGTGTGGAACTTAATTAAAGGGGTGTCTCTGACAAATAAAATTTCCTTCTGGAAAAGTTCTCCACACAATAAGAAGTTAAATAGTCTGTGGAGGTACCAACTACCTAAAATATAAATGTTGTAAAAGACTTAGCAGCCCACAGATCAGCTCTGAGAAGAAGCACTCTAAGAGGGGAAAAAACCCAAGGCATCTCTTAGGATGAGTAAGATCCTTGCTGTGCATTTCTATATGCATAAAGATTGCAAAGGCTACATGCTAAATAATACAGGAGATGCCACAGTACTGCCTGAGAGTTTCCTATGGCTGTGTTTTCCTCTACCACAGAAGTCCAGGCCACTGAATCCATAATCCCCAGCACACACCTGCTTCCAGTTTGTTCTTTCCTCAACTGTGCCTCTAATTTATTTATCCTGTTTTCAAAGGAGCACAGCAAAAGAGGCAGATGCTGCCACGGCTGCTTCCCTCTCCACGGGGACACAGTGAAGGAGCTTAACTACTGTTTGCACCCTTTCTTGGAGGCACTTGATGAATGACCAAGTCAGCAATAAAAATATTATCAGATCCCAAATGCAACAGCAAAAACCAACAAGGGAAGAGTTGTCTCTGCCTCACCGAGCCTGTTGCTGCTCACTCTCATGCCAGAGAGCTTTCTTTTCTACTTCCTGCAGGAGTGAAGCATTTCCATTTATAATGCAGGATATGTCTTATTTTCATTTCATCTGATCTCTTAACATAGGAGCAGTTATTTTTTCAGGTTTAGATCAACTACACCTTTCCCCCTCTGCCACAGTGCAGCTGCAATGGAGCAGTCCAATGTGTTTTAGAGTTTGGTGGTCAAGTAGGTTTGGCTCCAGCTAAGCCAGGTAGCTCAGAACTTAAAACCATATAATTGTCTTTTGAGCAGTAGTTGTAATGCTTCCTGCTGTTTTCTTGGATAAAAAGAGGCAAAAAATACAGTATGTGGTGCAGAGCACTGAGCTGCATGATCTGTGGCTTAAGCAGAAATACAGTGAGTATCTGCATTTACATACATTCCATTGCTGCAGCCATAAATACCTAAGGGTGCATCAAGTGTGCATAAGGAAACTGTTCACAGCACGAAACTTCAGCTAAACCCTTAGAGATGGATTTTGGGAAGGAATGATGTCTATGGGAGCTGATGAAAGACTCCTAGGGGCTCTTAGTCCCCTTTCTCCACCTCATCAAGGTGCTGAACCTCAAAGCAAGGCCAGTGGAGGACCTTCATGGTGTGTGGAGAGAGGCACTTCCAAAGGCACTGCAGAGAAGTCCACCCTTCAGTGGTAATCCAAAGTTTTGGATGTTTTTCCTGCACAGCCAGGATGATCCTCCAGCAGAGCTAAGGATTCCAGAAATGGATGATCCAGGCAATGTCTTCAACAGTCATATTAGCTCTTCCCTCTAGGATGGATACTTAAGCTGCCTTGGATCACTGTAATTTTCTGCCCACAGACAGACCACACCTCAGCCTCTAGGGCTTTTGGCTCTGCTTGTGGACATCTCCCATCTCCAAGTATTTACTGCAGGTGCACACAAAGCAGAAAGATGAGCCAGGAGAAAGGTAGTTCCACCAAGCTTTACTGTATCATTAAGTCTCCAAAGGACAAAGGCTAAATCTATTTGTTCTGGCTCCAAATTGATGCTCACAACTCTTCCCCCTCTCTTCTTTAGGACCTGATGATGCATCTTGAGGAATCGTTTACAAGAGAGCAAAAGAAGAGCTCTAATTCTATCTGTCAGCAAACTCCTTTGCATGGATCTAAATCATCCAGCAGAGTAAAAGTCAGGAGGAAAACAGGCTGCTATTTCCAAGTTTCAAGACACACAATATTCTGTAATAAAACCATCATGGATTTCCAATTTGCCTGTCACCTGAAAGCACAGGGAGCTGTGGCACTGTGTTTATTTAGGGAGCTGAAGGGATGGTCTGGGGTTGTGTGGGAAGAGAAGGGGAGGCATTTCAAATCCCCCTGGCATGGGTGCTGTGTCATCTCTAGAGATGAGCATGGCTCTAGGCTGGTGGCCACGTTATTCAGAGGTTCTGGATTAAAACACATGAACTGCAGTCACAGAGCAGTTCTCACAAATTTTATCTCAGAAATGCAAACCTGACCAAAATTTGGCATGGTATTTTCAATGCCTAGCAGGCATGTTTATTTTGCATAACTAATACAAACTAAAGCAGCAGTTATTACTAAAGTAAGGTGAATGCTTGTCTCCTCTCTAGAATTTCACCAGCTTCTTCATGCAGCTAGTTACTCATTGACCTGTTACTAGAGATTTGTGGGTTTTCAACTAAATTATCTCCAGGACATTATATATGACCCTCTCTTAACCTCTCATCACCTACAGATGAGTTCAGCATCACCTCAGACTCCATCTGTCAAGTCATTATTGACAGCTCAGAGAACACTCAAAACAGTACCCCATGGGAAGCCACTTAATGTCAATGCCATTAGTCACCTCTCGTAATTTTTCCTTCTTCCCCCCCCTAAACTATTCCCAAGTAAGTTTTAATTTTACAAGTTTCACTTTATTTCCTAATAAAGAGTCCCTTGGATCCTTTGTAAACGCCTTGCTAGCACTGAGCTATATTACACCTCCCTCTCTCATTATCCAATAAGCCTCTTAGCTTATCAGAGACAGAAATTCATTTAATTCAATATAATTTCATTTTGATGAACCTTGACTACTGATCATGACAGTGGTTTTTTTTTTTTCCAGGTGCTGATAAACTGCTTGTTTCTTTTTAACTATTCTTGAAACTGAAGTTGTACAAAAGGAGACCATCTGGAGAAAAGAAGGCTTAGGAGAAACCTTCTCACTCTCTACAAGCACCTGACAGGAGGCTGTAGTGAGGTGGGGGTTTGCCTCTTCCCACAAGTAACAGAACCAGAGGAAACAACCTTCGAGTTGCACCACATCTGTATTGGATACCAGTTTTCTCCCTGCAAGGGTTGTTGAGCACTGGAAGAGGCTGCCTGGGCAGTGGTGGAGTGACCACTCCTGAAGGTATTTAAGAGATGTGTAGATGTGGCATTTAGGAACATGGCTTAGTGGGCTTGGCAGTGCTGGGTTAAGGGTCAGACTGGGTGATCTTAAAGGTCTTTTCCAACCTGAATAAGTCTAGGATTCTTTGCTCTTCCTGCACCAGATTTCTATTAAAAAAACCAAGTAGTTTCCTCTCTTTGCAGCCCAAGGACCTCAGCTGCCCTCTGTGAGCTCTTCATATTCACCAGCATTTCCAGTATCACCCCCATAACCCTTTTAGCACCCTAAGATGATGGCACCAAACTGTGACTATTCTGCTGGCTCTGCCTCTGCTTTCTAGCTCTGTCATGCCTTTCATATTTCTGCATTAATGAGCAGACCAGAGCTTCACATCTGTCACTGAGAGGTTACTGGGATGCATCCCTGCAGCAATTCTCAGCAGTGCAGCCAAAGGTGCCTGTGGCAACACCAGGAAGCCATTAAGCCACATGCAACCTACCTAGAGCTGTTACCACCCTCTCTTCCAGTAATTGACTGCAGCTCTTTGCAGAAACTTTGATCACAGCCACCTTTCCAGGTTTTTCAGAAGCATTTTGCCCACCTAAGGCTCAGGGTTCCTGCACTTGGGACTCTAGCAGGAGTTAGAGCCAGTCCACTTGCAGAGAGAGACAAGGAGAACTAATGGTTGGCCTACAAGAAAGCTGTTCACAAGGGAATGTAGCAATAGGATGAGGGGCAATGGTTTGAAACTAGAGAAGGGGTGATTTAGATTGGAATATAATAATGAAATTCCTTACTATGAGAGTGGTGGACACTGGAACAGGTTGCCCAGGAAGCTTGTGGAGTCTCCATCTCTGGAGACACTTAAGACCCGCCTGGCTCTGTTCCTGGGTGACTTGGTCTAGGTGATCCTGCTGTGGCAGGGGGGTTGGACTAGATGATCTTCTAGGTCCCTTCCAACCCCTAATATCTGTGAATCTGTGGTGGAGGCCCCATCCCTGGAGAAATTCAAGGTCAGGCTCAATGAGGTTCTGAGCAACCTGCTCTAGTTGAGGATGTCCCTGCTCCCTGCAGGGGTGTTGGACTAAATGACCTTTGGAGGTCCCTTCCAACTCAAGGCATTCTGTGATTTTATGATTCTGACTTGATGATCTTACAAGTCTTATTAGAATGACTGGAATGATTCTATGAACTCCACACTTCCCAAGCTACAAGCACAAACCAACTCTGTATACCATAAAAGAGTGTTAGAAACCATCCCCTTTCCCTGAAATTTGCAGACATGGATGTTGTCTTAGGTCAACCTCTCAATCTTTTTGGAAGTACTATGTAAGTGGACTCCAATATATGCAAACTTGTCAAAACCTGCCTGTTGCAGAACACAGGCTAGAAGTTACAAAATGCAATAAACAATATATTGAACCTCAAGGAATTCATGCATATTAAAAAAAAAAAAGACTGATATATCTGCTTAAATACATTTTCTCATCATTTATACTCCTATAGAAATTACCACCTGCATTTCAGAGTAGAATCAGAAACAAAAGAAGCCAATGCCTCCTCCTTTAGGGAGACAAATCCCTCACCAAATGCACCAACCCTAATCAATGCAGCAATCTGACAGACGTGCTGAGTAGGTGCACGGGTGTGCAAGAACATGTCCTACACACACACATACATGTAGAAAAGACAGAGACAAATGGACAGGAGACAAATTGCACTGCAGATTAATTTAGCCTATTATCCCTCCCACACCAGCTCTCTTGGGTTTAGCATTTAACGTGCATTTAATACTCAGTATGGCACTGTGAAAAGTAAAGATGAAGGGCACTTTACTGATGTGAATGAGTGATTGATTGCTTTAGCTCTCCTGCAGAAACTACACTGAAACCCTCATTAATAAAAAAGCCACTGGTTTGTACCTTGGAGTATGGAAAGTTCTGGTGAGCAGAGATCTTTTGAGGCTTTATACTGATTTTAAAAGTCACTTTTGCTGTTTCATGTGTTTTCTTGCCACTAAATTTTTTGGTGGCAAGAACACCCTGAACATCCTGCAGAAAGGGAATAAATAAATCACACAAATTTCTGAGACAGGCATTTTCACTCCAGAAAATATGCTTGGTGTTTGTTTAAAAAAAAAAAAAAAAAAGCAGCCAACTTTGCTTAAAACAGGCAATTTTAATTGAAAAATGATTCTATTTCACTCAAATGACTTGGGAGGTGCTTTGTTATTTTGTGAAAGCGAGTAAGAAATCAAAGGCAAACAAACAGCTCGAGACACTTTTCAGTTGCTGTTGTTATTTGTGTATTTCTAGTTAGGGGCATTAAAGCACAAACTCTCCTATGTGGATACTTGAATTAAGCAACGTGCCTAAACATAGTTCTTCCATCAGGATTTAAGGCAGAAAGAAAAGCTATTAAGCAGTGATTGTACCACTGGAATTGTCAATGTGTAGCACACAGGCTGCCTTATGCACTGATGACGAATGTCCAGCCTCTTGACTAGCTGGAAATCTAAATGGAGAGGCAATGACCAACCAATTCTTTTCCAGTCTGAAGTGCAAAAACAGGTGGTTTATCAACTCCAAGAATAAAAGACTATATGCCTCTAGATAGACAGGGTTCCACCTCATCATGAGAAACTTCCTTTACTGTGAGATGACAGCCTGGAACAGGCTGCCCAGAGAGGTTGTGGAGTCTCCTGCTCTGGAAACTTTCAAGACCTGCCTGGCTCTGTTCCTGTGTGGCATGCCCTGGAAGGGGATTGGACTCGATCTCCAGGGGTCCCTTCCAACCCCTAACATTCTATGACAAGCATCTTCTGGACTTCTCAAGTATCATGCTACACAAACACACTTTTCTGTCCACAAAACCCATGATATTAACGTTTAGATTCTTCTGTATGCTCAAACAGGTTCATGTTTCTAAACCAGACCTCGCCATGCTGCCCCACATTTCACCTCCCTGGTCTCAATCATCACTCCTACATGTCCTACAGAGCAGGAATTAAATCCATCCCTACCATTTCCATATACACAACAATATCCACTCATTTAGAGCAAACACCAACCCCATGTCCTCTAATTCCTAAAGCAAAAACCAACTTCACACCATCAGTTTACTACTATACTTCTGGTGTATGGCTATCTCCCTAAACTCTGATGCCCCACTGCAAATCATATATGATTTGCACATGATCCCATGATCCACATGATCCCATCCACATCTCCTGAACATGATGTCCTGACTCATTATGTGTCTGTGCTCGTGTCCACTCGCATCCTTAACATGCAAAACTCCAGCAACTGAGATCGAGACATCAGGAGTTCTCACGCTGGTCCTAACATTATTAGACATTAGGTCTAATAATGTTAGGAGGGATTTGGGAGTGGTAAGCAGATAGAGAAGCCAGCTGGAAGAAAAAGGTGTTTTAAAGTTCAAAGCAACACGTAAAAGTCAAAGTTGGTAACAGTGCTGGCACTTTCTGAACACATTTCCTTGAGGCACTTAAGCCAAGATCTATTTTTTCCTGATTATTTTTTTTTTAAGTGAGACAAGGGATAAAAGAACAAATTGAAAATAATATATGGCAGAAAAACAGCTTTAAAATACGTTTGTTTGAGAGCAGGGATTTTTGTTGTGGTTTTATTTGTTTTCATATTGCACTTCGTTCTCAAAAAGCACAGCGATGACTAAAAGGAATTGTGCTGGGAAGAGAAATGGATCTCAGCAGCCTACTTACCACCTATTGCTTTATCCCATATACTTCATATGCCTCTTTAAATCTGACATCTCTGCAACTTTCTGAACATAAGGGCAAGCTGTGAAGTGCAAGGGAAATTAATATATTTATCCTGCACAGAGTGTAATACACTCCAAATATGGGGCTCTTGATCTCTAAATACTTTTCTTCCTATCTCCTTCGCTGTCCTTTCCATTCAACTTTGGTTTCGCTCTGCCTCACGTCGCCTTTCTAGCCACACTTTAATTTAGCAGGCAGAAAGATGTCTCTGTCTCCTTTTAGGAATGAATAACTTGCCAAAAAAAAAAAAAGAGAGGAAAACCTTAAAAGAAATGTTACTGATGAAGTTTTTCTGCTCATCAGCCCCATATTTCATCAAGGTAAAGATCCTTCATACTCTCAGGTGACAGGAATGTGTTTTTGCCAACGTAGCACAAGTCACTCCTCCCCACAACCCTCCAGCTGACATCAGACCATAAAGCAGCTCAGCAGTTCAGATTACAAAAACACAAGGCACTTTATTGGCCAATAAAACACCTGCAAGAGCAGCCATGTGAAGGAAGACCCCGTTTTGGGGGGTGATAAAAGGGCATTGCTGTGGCAGGAACTGTGCCAATTGCCATCCGTGGCCCACGATAAAGCATCTCTGGCCGTGGCCAGGGGGACAAGTACCTCCAGAGGCACAGCAACAATTCAAACACACTGCTGGTGGCCCAAGATAATTCAACTTCCAAAGAGTTCCTTCCCTCGTTAAGAGTGGGGCACAAACATACAATAGAGGGGTAAGCAAACGGAATAAAAGAGCTGAGAATGTTCCTTATATGACAAGCTCTGAGGTTTGTTCCAGGTAAGGCAAAATTATCTCTCTCTGTTAGCAGAAGGCAATGTAATGAACTCAGATACAGTGACTCCCTGTTTACAGTGAGGGACAATGGAAATATCCAGTTGTTCCAATCTGTTCAAATGTGAAAACTCCAAGTCCCATTATCAGAAACCTCTGCTGCTGATAGAGAATTTGTTCTCTAGGGGAAAATGGATTCAGCTTGAAAACTGCTGTTGAGAGTCCAACGCAGATACTTGAAAGAAGAAAATTACCTGATGAAAGATCAATAATATTTCCCCTCTCCCTGAATTGTGGCTTATGTGCAGAATAAAATATGTCAGGGACTGATTCTCAGTCACCTTCTTTCAACAGAAGCTATTGCAGGTGTTACTAAGGTAGGAAATGACATATTTACGATCACATTGTGAAAAAATCATCGTGTTTCATAAGGAGCAGGAAGAGATTTTTCCTTCCCACTTACATGCCAGTTACCTCAAACCTATCAGGTGGTGTGTGCTGTGGTAGCACCAGGAGGTATGTGCCACCTCCAAACTCCTGGGCTGCTTTTGAGTGATCTGAATGAAATAATCCCATAGTTCTGAATGAAAATGAAAATTAATGATTCATAAATGAAATGGTTTCATAAATGAAACCATTAAAGTGTGAGGATAGTGGGTTAGGAAACAGCCTCTTCCATGCTGGAAAGAAACACATCTCCTATCCTTGTACCTTAATCTTGGACTGGCTATCAGATGGTACTGCTACATTCATTAAGTCCTTGGCTTTTGGGGGGCCGAGAACCTCTTATATTCTGGATTCTAGACCATTTTGATGTTATTCCACATGGGACTCATTACCATCTGGTGTTGTTTCACTAACATCAAGTGAGCCAGATATCATAAACCAGGGAAAGCATATCACAAACATAAGGAAAAACTTTCCTGTGAGGGTGATGGAGCCTTTTCCTAGGCTGCCCAGAGAGGCTGTGGAGTCTCCTTCTCTGGAGATGTTCAAAACCTGCCTGGGTGTGATCCTGAGCAACCTGCTCTGGGTGAACCTGATTTAGCTGGGGGGGGTTGGACTAGATGATCTCCAGAGGTCCCTTCCAACCCCTACAATTCTGTGTGTAGGAGTAAAATAGAAGACATTAATAAGCCCTTGTTAACTAAGATCTTTGTCATACTACAAGGCACCCAGAAATGTGCTCCAAGTTGGTCTTGCTCTGAGCAGCAGCTTGGACCAGATGACATCCAGAAGACCATTCCAACCAACACTGTCTTGCAACTTGATCAACAATTAGTTCACAGGACTGATGTTTGTCCCAAAAGTGACCACTCTTTTCCTAACTGTTTCAATCCAAAGGGAATTTTCACCCTCTGAGAGGGTCAGTCTGCTCAGTCAACAGAGCATATCAAGATGTTTGGTGATCCCTGAAGCAATCATGCAATTATAGGGGAAAAAAACCAACCAAACAACAAACCAACAAAAACAATCACTGCTTCCTGATTATCTACTTTCCTGCATTAATGACAAAAAAAAGACAAACCTATTGAGTCATCACTACACGGAACAGCAACGAGAACTGGGTATTTTTAGCTGCACTTGCCAAACACAAATATTCTGCCCATGCATTTCATTCCATTAGCCCAACATTAGCTGGATACTTTATGGTTGTGGGCTTCTCTAAACAACAGCATCAGACCACGGGCTTACACTTTGTTAGATCAAATGCATTGCCAGACCCAAGTCTTTGTGTCCACTTTACAGACCTGCACTAAGTGTAGCCCTGAATAACATCAAAGAGAACTCCTAAGAAAGGTATTTGGGACTCTCTCCCTCAGAACAGAAAATAAACTAGCAACTCATAGTTACAAAATCAACATCAGATGTCTGGATGGGAATCTGATGGGGAAGGAGATTTCATTCTCAACTCCTCAACCAGTCATTAGGTCATTTTAGGGACTTTTTTCTTAATGGAGAGAAGACTAGTACAGAAATATTCCCATTCCCCTTCCCTTCTGCCTCCCCTCCCTGGATAGCTGCCTTTTGAACACTCTCAGGGTTGGCATGGTACCTCTTCAAATGCCAAGTGGTTGAAAAACAGTAAGCAAAATTACTTGAGAAGAAAAAGATCAATTAATCAACCAGTCAAATCACCTACTCACTCTCTCATGGACCAAAATAGAATCAATCTTTAAAACAGTTAAACCAGTAATTTATCAACTCCCCTTTTAATATCAAAGACAGCATGTCTTCAACTCCCCTTGGCTCACAATTCCAGCTCTGTTACCTGGCACAGCAAGCTGAGACTTTCCCAAAATTTCATCTGTTCAGCTACACCCACCATTCCTCACCATTAGGCTCCAGTCCAAGCCATATGAGTTGCTACCTCTATGTAGCTGGGAATTCATGATCAAGAAACAGTGATACGGTGCTAAGGGAAGCCCATAATTGTTTTATTAAATCAGATTGAAATATCACTTCATGTTTCTCATGTCCCACTGAGAGCCCTGATAGTCATTTAAGTGAAAACGACTCCTTTACAATTCCCCAGCCAGCCTGGGATTGTCCAGGATGGTAAATTAGAGATTTATAAAAAGTTTACCAGAGTTTAGACAATGCTCTTGGTAGAAGAAAGCCCAGCAGCTCAGGAACAGCTGTTGGGACTTTGGAGAAAATCTGTTTGCAGATGAGATGGTTGGGGAAAATTCAAAGTATTGGAGTTTACTGTTAAAAACGCAGAGCATCTTAGTGTCCCTCTGAAACCACACAGATGTTAAGCAATATTAAAAGTAATAAAACTGTGGGATCAGGAGAAAGCACTGACCATAATATAACCACATTCATAGGTGTGGGCTTTCTCCATGTTCCTNCCCTCTGTACTGTGAATATGTCAGAAAAAAGCAGTTCAAAAGCCTTTCAGATACATGCTCAACCTCTCTTTCCTTTCAAAAGCAGAGTCACACGTAGCACACCAAAGCCTAGGTGCCTCATTTCCCTGGTTAATCACACTCAAGACTACTTTTTTCTATTGCTTTTTTTTCCTTGCAGTTTTTCTGGTGTCAACTTCTTATCATCTCTTACCACTCCTCTTCCTGCTAGATTTAAGAGCTCTTTACATGCTACTACTTNTTATTCAGCAAAATCAATTCATTTTGATGAAGAAAATAACTATTCTTTACCCGCAGCAGAAGATGAAATTTAACACTGTGATTGTACCAGCTAATATTTAAATATTCTGCCAGGTGTTGACTGGAGGAACAAAAATATTTTAAAAGCACGAGGAAATAACCTTAAAAATCATGTTTTCATACCCTGGATTTTCTGCTGGTCTCTCCTTTATACAAAGATCAAAAAACTAATATTGCCAAAACCTGGTACCTTCCAGCCACACATCCAACTGTTCTGCATCAAGTGCCCCTTTTATACTCTTTTTTTTTTTGCTTTGTGTTCCACAGTTGACTCTATGGACCAGCTTTTCTCCACACTGGTATCTCTGGCCGGGTGCACAGTGCTCCCACAGACACCAAGCTATTTGATTTTTCTGTGACAACACTCATTTTTTAAATGCATTACTGAGCCAGGTTGCTTCTGTTTTATCAGTTTGGCTGCTTTGCTGCCTCAGTTCCCTGCTCTGTCCCTCACAGAACCAACTCCTGCTTCTTCTCCCCTGCATTTGTGCACCTTGTCTGCTGGGAGGGGAGGTTCTTGGGAACATCAGCCAGTACAGCAGAAGGATGCTCTCATTCTGACTGCAATACAAATACTAGCAAACAATATCAAAATCTCATTTCAGGACCAAGAAGTAATTGGGTCTGAACTTACCTCCGGCCGTACACTGACGTAATCCCATTAGCTCTAATGGAATTACTCTCCATTTGCACTGCTCTCCTGAATTGAGCTTTTGCTTTTCAGGATTTATCTATTTTGTTTTCCTACCATTAAAACAAGAAGCTGGCCAAAGTCATTTCCAAGTCATTTTTCGCCCCCCCCTCAATAAATGCAAGCGTTATTTTAGTTTATCTAAGTGACCTCCACTTGCTCTTGTACCCCCAGCCATCTAATTATTCAGGGTTCCTGCAGGATGCTGCATGTCATTATCTTCTATTTATCATCCAAGATGTCTGAGAACAAAAGGGGATGGGGTTGCCCAGTACAAGCCTTTCTGGCCTTATCACAATTCTTCTTGCTCGTTTCCAGGTGCTCTCCACACACAGCCTCTCCTTTCACCTCCTGAAATTTGTGTTCTAGCTTTTAATTAGAGCTTCCCACGCCCCACCTTGTGGCTGTTAAAAGGAAGATTCAAAGAGGCACCACAAATTTCTGGCTTAGCAGAAACACAACAAGCCATTGTGTATCATGGGGTTTACTCCAGTTCAGGGGGGGAAATCCTGAGTGGGTGATCAGAAAAGAAGAGGCAGGGGTAAATTCTAAAAATTAACAACTCAGAGTGCAATTAATATAAAGCTTTTTGAGTATTTGTTTTAATAGTTGGAGTGACAAGGAAGTAGAAATTTGATGCCTTTCTACTGACATGAAGAAAATGTTCATGTGAGTTCACTGTCAGATTCTCATATCTTTGTGTTTGACCATGGCTCTTGAAAACCAATACATCAGGGGTCTCATCTCTGAGATCTCTCACTCCCTGTGATTAATTTTTGTGGACTTTATGCATCATTACCAGCCTTTAGTTATTTCTTTATTTTGATTTAATGCCAGTCTCTGGGTCACTTCATTTTTGTTAGGAGATGC
>VYZU01005073.1:0-47659 GCA_013401355.1 Ceyx cyanopectus
CCAAACCTTTCTATGATTCTACACGAAAGAAAGCAATAGCAGAAGCACTGCATGGGAATACAAACTACCACAAAAACAATCAGCAAAACAGAGGAGGCGATGCTGGGAGCAGGCACTCCTCAACCCATGACCCGGTCATCAGGGCAGCTGTATGGACAGTGCTTCAGCAGTGACTCACCAGTGACTTCAAAGCAGAGCTCTGTGGGCTCCTGTCTGACCCACAACTGAGCGAGCACTGCATGGGCAGGACCCCCTGCTGAGATCTCCCTTCAGGAGTTTCACTGACCACAAAGCCTTGGAAAACTTTTTTTTTTTTTCCTCTCTCCTAGAAGAAAGGGTTTCGAGCTCCTGCTGAGGATTTCCCATCTATTGAACCGCCTGCTCTTTCAGCGCAGGCTCCTGCATCTCAGCAGCCATGAGACCCAGCTCGCTCCGGTGCTGTGCGGCCAGAGGGGACGCGACCCGGAGCATCCACGCCAGCGGTCTCTGCGGGAAGGGTGGAGTGACGAACCCCGAGGATGCGGGAGAAGGGCAGCAGCAGCAACCCGGGAGGGAAGGCGTTAAGAGAAAGAGGCAGAAATCGCTAGAGAGAGCAGGCAATCGGCACTAAGGGCAGTGGCAGAGCGGTGAGGATTTGCGGGGGAGAGCCGCGGGCTGGAGCAGCGCTGCGCCGGGGCGGAGGAAAACACCGGGACCCAGCGTGCGCTGACTGATGGATGTGGGGGCCCCGATGCCGAAGGGACCCGAAGGGGGTGAGGGGAGGGGGGTGCGTGGGCTGGGTGAAGGTGCTGACAGGGCAGCCGCCCCCACGCCTGCCGCCCACGGCCATTATTCATCCTGCGCCTTCCCTCGCCGCCTCACCGCCGAGCACGGGGCTGCTTTCAGCCTCCTGAGAGCCGAGCACGGGGAAACTTGGCAACTTTCGGCACTGAGACTTCAGTCAAAGCTGTTCCAGCCGGGAGGGGATCAGGCAAACAGGCTGCTCTCATCACTTCTGGCAGCACTGCACTAGGGTCTCTGGGGATTTCTTTATGTCCTGCAGTGAGAATGTGAGGGCCGGGTTGCCAGCATCAGTGGGAGCCTTTCCCTCCCAACATCTGTGGGTAGGCTTCAAAGCATTGGGATTGCAACTACCTCCTCATACTGGGCTGTAGTCCTGTTAGAAGCGACCACCCCAGCTGCCAGCTCCCCCGTGAGAGCAATGCTGCCACCTCAGGCTGCACATCCTCCAGTACTGACCCTGAAGAGAGACAGAGCAAGGACTGAAAACAGGGAAAATGCAAATGATATTCCCACCCTAACCTCTTCCACCCCTAAAAATCTCTCCCACTGTTTTCAGCTCAGGGGATTTCCTCAGCTGGCTGTGGTTTGTCTGTTCAGCTACTCATAATAAAGCTCTGCTCCAAATGCTTATCTCCATTGTGGCTGGCCCTTCTAGACTGCCTGAGATAAGGGTGTTGGTGACCCGACAAGGAGAGGTGATGGGAAACAGCAATTCCACTGCACAGGCAGTTACAATGCCAAAAGCAAATATAACTGGTCTGTCCTACTCGGTGGGACTAAGGCCATCTGGTAGGGCACATCTATCATGATGCTAAAACCTCTTCCCCTGCCCCTCAGCTGCCTCATCAGAAGTAAATTCATTATATTCAAAACTCTTTTCCTTCTCTGGAGACTTTCAAAACCCTCCTGGATGCAATCCTGTGCAACCTGCTCTAGCTGAACCTGCTTTGGCTGGGGGGTGTAAGAGTTGACCTCTGGAGGTCCCTTCCAATCCCTCCTGGGCCATGATTCTGTGAATGGTTCCTGCCCCCTCATATGCCCTGAAGTGTGTTTGGTTATCAACTGGAAGGGCACGAGCTGTCACATTGAAGCAGTGTGGAGGAGCACCGGGCAGTAATCAAGCCCAAGCACTGGCTTTATTTAGATATCCAGCACACTTGTTAAACCATGAGTCCAGTACCAGGTCAAAATATTGTTTAGCAGGACTGCTTGGATGAGAAACCTGTGCTGTCCCACTGCCCCCTGACTCACCATCTGTATCTGATTTGCTTCTGCCCTTAGGGCCCAAGGCTTCATTTCTCCAGTGTGGTAGATGAGGTCAGAGCAGGTCAGCATAGACACAGCATGTAAGCTGTTCTTAAATCTGATAGCAATGCCTGAGATGTACGTACACAGCTACAGGAGGTCAGTTTTCATTACAAAATGAGACATCTGTAAAATTTGATACAATTTAATCCTGCACATGGACCACGCAGGGGGGGCTGAGCTACTCTTGTCCAGTGTGGGGACCATTCCCTATTTAGATGCAGACATAGATGGTAGGAGTAAAGGGTTAAGGGGAGGCGTTTCATACTTGGTGCATCCTTGAGACACAGGATCCTACCTGAGTATGTCACATCTGCAGAGGGCAGTGATGAGTGGCTGCTACATTTCCTGAGCTATGCAGGAGAGCAAGGCATGTTCTGGCCCTACCTGCTTGATGTGTCCCCAGTGAGACCTATGATGATACCTCCTCAAGGCTTGTATGGGTCATGATGTCATTGAATTAACACACAAGTCATTATTCACATCCCCATCAAGGAAATAATCTCCTGGAAGTGCTGCAGGATCTGATAGGGTTGCTTCCAGAGATTAAAGGGCACCACCAGGATAGAGGGAGAAAGAAAAGCTCTCAACCTAATATGAAGGAAAGATGAGTATTGGTGTTGATCTTTGAGAAATCAATAGTCAGAGATTGTTTGCTTCTCACTTCTTTCATTTTGGACATCTGGAAATTGAAGTCTTGTCTCTGCTGTTTGCCTGAAGGACTCCACAGATCAGGAATTAGTCAGAAAGGGATGGAGACCAAAACACAAACCACAGTTACTCAGCTGGAGAATTCTTTGGGGTGCCCGCACATCAAATACTATCATTTATAAAGGTCGGTGTAAGAATCAAAAAGGTTCAGGAAAGGGTAGAAAGTTTCATCAGAGATCTGGAGCTGTTTTCCTATGAGCAGCAGATACACACACCAGAACTCTGCAGCGTGGAAAAAGACAAATTTTAGGAAGAGAAATTTCTTCAAGATAAGTTAGGACTCAAACTAAGATTAAGTCCTTTGGACAGGCTATTTTTCCTTTTCTCACATCACAGTTTTGGTTTCCTGCATGCTCCCATACACCACTGGGTCAACACTACTAACTCTTCATGACACAGGGTTAGGAAGTGGCAGTTGAAGGCTGAGAGAATAAAAAAAACCCACTTTATATCACTATTTTTACTGAAGCTTCTGAAATCTAGAATTCTGTATCTGGTTCATAGACTCAGAATGGTAAAAAGTGTTTCCTGATGTTCAGAGGGAACCTCTTACGTTGTGTTTTGTGCCCATTGCCCCTTGTCATGTCACTGGGAACCACTGAATAGAGCCTGGTTTGGTGAACCCTTTTAGACCCAACCTTCAGATTTTCATATAGATTGATAGGGTAGCCCTTGATACTTCTCTAGGCTGAACAACTCCTCTATCAGAGAGATAGAAGAGATGTTCCAGCCCCTTCATCATCTTCCTAGCCCTTTGCAGAACCATTTTCAGTAGCTCCATGTCCCTCCCACACTGAAAAACCCAGCATGGGACACACAAAACCACAAGAAAAGGCTGCTGAAGCCCGGGATTGAACCAGGGACCTTTAGATCTTCAGTCTAACGCTCTCCCAGCTGAGCTACTTCAGCCCTGCTTTGGCACTAGTTTTCATAAAACCTGTTGGAACATAATTATCTTTCAGATCTCTGCTGTTCACACTGGGTCAGTGGACACTTGACTCTTGTCCCATCACTGGATCCCACCAAGAAAAGCCTGTCTCTACCTTCTTTACAACTTCCTTTCAAATACTTGTATACACAGATGAGATCACCCTAAGCCTTTTCCAGGTGTTCCATGGGATATTGTGCATGGCTGAACTACAAAGAATTCAGAAGCAATGAAAGAAAAGCAGAGAGTTCCATGAAGTGTTGCACACAGGTTGCCCTAAAGCTAAGCTTCCCCATTTTGATAAGTCTTTGATTTCTAGGAGTTGGGAGAATGCAACAGAGTCACTATTCTGAGATTTTCTTCTTGCTTTTGTACTTGTTTCCTCCCCACTTTCTTAGTCTGCTGTGCAGAATCAGTGCCCCCAGAAATAAAACAGCCAGGGACTAGTGACATCCAGAGGTGGAAAACCCCTTAGGCCTTTGGGATCTGGGTGGAGTTTGATGTGCCTATTGTTCTGCAGGCAATAGAAAACCATCTTTCATCTCAAATATAGTCCCACCACAAGAACTCCATTCAGGTTGCCTAAATATACACATTCAGTACTAGTTGTGATACCTGAGATTATCCCAGTTGTCCCACAGCTCCTACTTCAGAGTGCTATAGACTTTCTACATGACCCATCTCATATCTTTCAGCCCTTTGACAACAACTTGAATGCTCTTAAAAAGAACCAGGCACCTAAGAACATAACATGAGCCCTCCTAAGTCAGATTAATGGTCCACCTAGTCCAGTTTTATGTCTCTGAAAATAGCACAGGGAGATGCTCCATAGGAAATCACATGAGTGCAGCTGCTGTCCATTCCCCCCAGTCACATTCAAGAAGCTGGAAGGATCACCTCCACCTGGTCACTCAGCATCTGCCTCTGAATCTATCACCAATGTTTCTGTTTGAACACCAGCCTGTGTTTAAAGAACTGGCCCAAACATCAACTATCAGAGACCAATAAGGTGAACAATTATCAAAGATCTTCAAATGAGAATGGCTGTGGTAGATAAATACACAAGACAGGAATAATTCTTACAGCACATTTTCACTGGTAACACTCCTCCTAGCAGGTTTTCTCAGAGGCTGGACTAAGCTGTCACTCCACAGAGCCCACATCATCCATGCCCTGTGGGCTCTAAGTGAGTGGGTGACAAGGAGCCATCTGCAGGTTTCTGCCTAGGAATGGAAGACCTGCCAGGTCAGCTTGTGTAGAAACCTGGGTCACCCATGACTTAGCTCTGCTCTTCCAGCTGTCCCGTTTTTGCTTTACCAGCTTTCTCCTTGTCAAAGAAAGTGATTGCAGAAACCAAAGTCGTTCTGCTTCTCACCAGCTTTTCTCAGGCAGGAAGGAATGATCCCAACATGGAAACTGTGGTATTTGACAACCCACTCTGCCTTGCTGGAAATACTCAAGCTTCAGCTGGGTACAAAATTCCTACTGAAAGATGAGCTATGCTACCACTTTGCAAATGCTAGAAGTGCTGGTGGAAAAGATGAAGGATCTGGTAAAGAAGCAGCCTTGAAGGCAGTGCTACATTGCAGTTAAATTAGAAATCTGAGAAGCTGACTTGCTGGGAAGTTGGCTTATTCAAATGGTAAAACATTACATCTAAAAGCCTATAAGCAAAGTTGTCAGAAGGGAGACTTGAGTTGCCAGTTTGACATGTCAGATGGAAAAAGCTGAAGCTTAGACTTTCCTTTCTTGAAGAGAAAGAAATTAAATTTGTCCTTCTGGCTCATTTCAGACTCAGGGGCTTGAGCTCCGAAGGCAGCTCTGCTACAGGGAGTGGAAGGGGGGTGAAGTTGTGAGGACTTTTCTAGTTGCCTTGAAGGACAAAATTGCAGATGCTGCTCTTTTGATCCAGAGCTGTGGATACCTCTCCCTACCACACACACATCCAGCTCAGAGCTGCATGGTGTAAATGCAATGATTTTGAAAAGCCACTGTCATGAAAGAGAGACAGTCACCATGACCTCCTGCTGGAAAAATCCCCTGGCTCTATCACACTTATTTCCCTCAGTGACACCATCCCTGTTTCCATCTCTGTCCCCACTGTGCTACCCTATGCCAGAAACTTCATAATATGTGGCCTTGTACTTCATTGATTTTCTTCTGGTGGTTTCCTCATGTCTCTTGTTGTGTCCTTTGTGTCACAGGGGCTGTAGGGTGTGGTCTCCCTATAGTCAAAGTTCTCTGATGTCTCTCACTTGCCCTTATTCTCCCTGAAAAAACTCCAGTTTCATTCACACCTAGAATACATTTTGGTTTGTTTTGGCATCCTCATCCCAAACCTAACCAGTGTAAAGGGGTAATAAAGTCACTTCTGCACAGGGAATGTCTGTGTAAACCACTTCTATTAAGTCTGGAAAAAAGAAAGTATAAAAGGAATAATATTATACGATCTAGAGAGGGGTCATTAGTTGTTGATTGCTTTTTGACTCTTCTGATGCAGGAACTAAGGGTTATCAGTTAAACTGAGCAAGTGCCCATCAGGGAACAAATAAAATGAAGGGGTTTCTTCACACAGTATCTGGTTATCTGTGAAATCCCCAAAGTGAACGGATATCCAAATATGACTGGGCAGATTTATGGAAGAAAAATCCCTATGAAAAGTGTGCAAAGATGAAACTCCCTGCTGTGGTTTGTGCAGAACCACAAATCTCTGGAGATGAGGAGAGTGTCTGGTAATATAACACTACAGTCTTGTTTTGTTTTGTTGCTGTTGTTATACTCTCCTATAGGTATTAACTCATGGAAAATGCTGCAGGCTGGATTTTGAGCTAGGTGGTTTTCTGTACATCTTTGGAACCTCCTTATAGTTACGTCCTGGCTTCCAGAGACACCAGGAAAGTGTCAGCCTGTTAAGCCATGTTGGCATGATGGGCAGAGATGTGCTGGAGGTGTCATTTCATGCCATCAACCAACTGTTTGATCTACCACTCCCACACAGGTGTTCGAGGCTTTGTCCATGTCAAACAGATGACAGCAGATCCCTCCATCCCCACGTTCCCATATTCTTCCAGTTTTCCCATCACGCCAGGCTGATCTGTGTGTGCTTTTTAAAAAATCCATCTGGCATCAGTCAGACCAAATGCAGCTTTCAAAAGTCATCATGTTACATCCATGCTGACAGCTACCACTGAGTGCTTATCTCAACAGCTCATGTTCCTGGCCGTGTCCAGAGGCATGAAGCCTCTCTGGGCCAACAGGGGTTCATCAGCCTTTGCTGAGTGGACTCTTCTCTTTAACGGGGGTGAAGGCATCAAACAGAGGTAGGTGCAGAGACCTTGCTTTTTTCTAACCCAACTCAGCATATCAGATTTGTCATCAATCTCAGTTCTCATTGCAGACTTCCAGGCTCTAAACTGTGCCACGGATGGGATTTTGTCCTATTTCTCCACTCCTGACCCAGCTTTCTGCACCAGGGGAGTGACAGACAACTGCAGGGTCAAGATGCTATCTCTTTTCACATACTGACTTGGCTCTGATGTGCCAAATAAAACACACAATCCTCCGTTAGGTTTCTTGATATTTTTCTGTCTCATTACACTGAGTGGGCTTCTGGTTTACTTGAAAAGCACCTTTAGTGATTATCTCTATTTTGCTGCCTCTATTTTATCTTCTTTTTCTTTTTTTTTTTTTCTTCCAGACTTTTCTGAAAATGATCTCATTAAGAACATGGAACTCCTGTTTCTGCAAAAGGTTCATTGAGGTTTGCAAAGGTCTCCCAGCAGGAAGGTTGCTTGCCTCCATTTTCCCTGCAGTTCAACAGACCCCCAAGTGAGCCCATTAGCAAAAATGGACTGCTGGAAAAAAAAATCTACAAAATATGCAACAGCAGCAGCAACAGCTCAGAAATGTAAGGCTCCAGTAGGCAACAAACTATGTTTGCAAACCTCATCTTTGATGGCAGTTTAATATGTTAGGGAAAGAACGAGATAATGGCACAAAGGGGACTGTGGGTGCTTGCTACCTACTGCAATAGCTCTGAGGGGACATACTAAAGAGTATGGAATATGGGGCCTGAGATAACTCAATTGTTACTCTGGAAAGATAAATGCATCTTTGAAAAACAGAGTTAATGAAGCCTGGCTGCCAAACCATGCCTGTCACACAGTCTTTTCCTTCTCCTCCTTCAGTCTGATGTCTAAAAGATGCTGAGATTCATATCCCACCCTTCGAGGGGGGAGGGGGAATGTCACTAGGGTGTTCTTTAACATTTTCATTTAAATTTGGCTCTTAGGAACCCAGGCTGCAAATAACAACACTGCTGTCCTAGTGTGAAGTATCCCCATTCTTGATGCAGGCTGTGGTCCTGCTGCAGCCTAAGAGGAATTATCTGGCTCTGGGTGAACATTTGAAATCTTCCCTGTAGGGAAATACCAACATAGTTACCTGCAGGGAGACACTGAGAACTAACCTCAGAGCTGAAATTTAAGTTCTCCCCAAGTCTGCATCATTCTTTTCTGAGAAAGCTATGTTTTACTCTCTGCTCCAGTGACTCTATTATACAAAGAAAGAGACCTGAGAGATCTTGGATGTATTTCACTCAGACTGATGGGGCAATTTGGAAGAGCAGAGGTCTGTGTTCATCAAATTCTTGTTTGCAATCTGACAGAGGAACGTATTTGAGGCAGAATTTTCTGATCTTTATGGGGGTATGTCAGCTGCTACCCAGAAAAGAGGGCAATGGCCACCTCCTTGGTTGTGTCCTGCACGAACCCAGGCTGACCAGACCACAGGAGGACATCTAGTCTGAGATTTTTATCTCAGAATTAAGAACTGAGAGACACAAGCCTCAGCCTGTGTTAGTTTTGTGCCGACTACTGAATATTGCAATCGGGCAGCTGGAGCTCAGTCTGCAAGTCCCATTGCTTTTCCCAGGCTTCATAACATTTGCAGATCCCTCTCTGCCTCCACAAACTCACAGTGCACTGTGCCTTCCCCAGATCTTTCTTTCAAGATGGATTGCCCACTGCCATTCCAACCCATCAAAACTTCATTTTCAGAAGGATAAACCAAATGCATCTGGGAATCACCTTTTTTTTTTTAATAACTGTCAATAGATGAGAGCAATAAAGTGGGTACTAAGAAGACAGAAAAACAGCAGCAAGAAAATATTTGTAAAAATAACAGGTGCATTGAAGTGTGTGTGGGGGTGTAGATATATTTGTAAAGCAATAATATACAAACCAGGTAGCACAGCAACTCATTAGGGGTCCACTTGTTCTTGCCAAACAGGCTCTGGTGAGATTCCCTGAGAGGTTTCCCAGAAACTCATCATATTAGTAGTAAACAACCCTTCCTGGGGGTTGGGAAATATTTTCTGACTTTGCCTAGCATTTCAGTCCCCTTCTAAAGTTTTTCTCTGTCTTGTAAAACATCCAGAAGTTACTGAGATGAAAATTAAGGAAGAAAAGGAAAAGAAAAATTTAATTAGTATAGGCAGAATCCACAGTAATCAGCTTCACATTGAAAAGCATAAGAATGATTGCTTGGACAGTGATGGTATCTTGATGTATAAATGGGTTTGTTACTTAACTCTGGTGATTCATGCTGTCAGGCACAGGGATGAGGCAGCTGCCAGATTTGATGCTGGGAAGGAATTTTCTCTCCCAGAACAGATTGTTAGGGAATTTGTAAAGCTGAGAGGTCATTAGAAAGGGCCAGATATTGTTATGATGAACATGTGGACAGGCAGTGGGAACAAGATGGAGCAAAACAGCACTGTCATGTTCCTACCTCATGGTACTAAGCATGCCCCCAAAATCACTGTACAACCTTTTAACCCTTTCCTCCACACCTCTAGTAGACCCATAATCCATGAAGGCATGACTTGGGTGGACTAGGTCAGCAAGAGCTACTCTTATGTTTCCTATGGATGAATCCTGGAGCAATGGGTCTCTTCCTATTTTGCACAACATCTATTCCATCCATGTTTCTAAATAAAGTCTAACTGAAGCCACACGAGTCTTAGCTGTTGTGTATTTGAAGTAGTTTGGATTTTTTCTTATGTTTTTAAAGAGTGTCTCAAAAACTTGTTCCAGCTGCCTGGAAGGAAAGAGCCAGAAAGAAAAAGAGAACAAAGGAAAACAGTGGAGATATTTAATTGAGATAATTTTAACTGTTTTAAATGCCACAGGCAATCTGCACAAATTGTTGGACCAAGAAGATGAGGAAGGAAGAAGGAAAAAGTCCCACGCTGGTTGTTCAGTCCCCAAATTAAAGGGAGAAAGATGTCTTTTTCAGTGATCAAACAGCACCCTACCTGGCATCTCTTGGGTAGCTGCCTTTTGAGCCTCTGCACTCTATCACACCATGACACAAACTCATCCAGATATCAAAGGGCTTGGAAGGGAAACCCTCTGTTTATGAGGCTGAGAAAAGAAATAAGATGCTCTCAGGGTGGGTGAATAGGAGTGACCAACCTGGATGACATGAGTTCAGATCCCTTCTTGATCTGGACTCTTGTGTCTTGGTGAAGACCTGTTGAGATACTTTCAGATCAAGACAAACTTGGTTGTTCCTTGTGTCATCCCTATGCTTTCATAAAGTCATAGATTATTTTGGGTTGGAAGGGACCATTAAAGGTCATGTAGCTCAACCCCCCGGCAGTGAGCAGGGACATCTGCAGCTAGAACAGGTTCCTCAGAACCTCATCCAACCTAGTCTTGAATGTTTCCAGGGATGGGGCATAGATCAATTCTCTAGGCAACATGGCCCAGGGTCTCACCACCCTCAGTGTAACAAAAAAATTCCTTAGATCTAGCCTAAATCTTTTTGTTTTAAAGCCTCCTCTCTTTTAATTAAAAAAACCATCAGCCCTCATCCTGTTGCAACAGACCTTGCTAAAAAAGTTTGTCTCCATATTTCTTATATGCCCCTTTTAAGTATTGAAAGGATGCAGAAGGTTTCCCTGGAGCCCTCCCTTCTCCAGGCTGAACACCCCCAACTCTCTCAGCCTGGCCTCACAGCAAAAGGGTTGCAGCCCTCAAATCATTTTTGTGGCCTCCTCCAGACCTGCTCCAACAGGTCCATGTCCTTCCTGTGCTAAAGACTTCAGAGCTGAACACAGTGCTACAGGTGGGGGTCTCACTAGAGAGTAGTAGTGAGGAAGAGTCTCCTTTGACCTGATGACCATACTTCTTTTGATGCAGACCAAGATATGTTCTGGCTTCTGGCTACTTTGTGTGATTGAATATGCACAAGCAGGGAAATGGGATCAGTTTCTGGTGAGCTATGGGATGTGTAGTCTGAGGTATGTGTTCCAAGATTTAAAACTGACAGGTTTATACCTTAGTCTGGCCTTAGTTTATACCTTAGTCAGATGGGTGCTTTATTAGTTATCCATAATGGTAAAGATATTGCAGAAAATGGCTAGTTAGCTATTTAGAGGTTGGAGTCCTCAGTTGTAAAGAAATCACATTTCATATCCTAGTTAAAAGAGGTGTTTGAATGTCGTTCTCCCCAGCTCCTGGGAAGGGCACCCTGCCCCATTACTATTCTGGATGACAGCCTCCTTGTGATAATGTGATAAATATGATTTTAAGACCCTTCCTGCCATACTAGAGCTTTGGGTAGAGTCTGATGTTCAGTCAGCTTCCTGCAAGACTGCTGGCAGAAATGTGGGGGTACCCTGGTGAGATTGTGTTGCCCTCACAAGATCTGACATAGTAGGCAAATGGTGCTTTTCACATCCATCACTTGCAGAACTTGAGAGGGGAGTCCGAGGATTCTGGAGAGTGAGTGGTGAACAGGAAAGAGGGATCTGCATGTGTTCAGTGTGGGGGCCACAAAACTCTAAATCTTGGGGCTTCCACCTCCTTCACAAACTCTCTAAGCATCACTTCAGAGAGCTTTCCTAGCTCTGAGCAAAGCAGCACTGCAGGGACTCTCTCCCCCTCCCCGATGCAGAGCCTAAGGAGGAGAAAAAGAAAAGAGGGATATAACCACTCAGGAGCAGGCACCACATTCGGGGAGCCATGCCCACAGCCTTTCTTTTTCAGCAATGCCTGGCGGGGGTGCTGCCCTGGCCCATTTTCACCCCCTGCAAAGCTCAGTCAGCAGATTGCCTCCCTTCCCGGTTTGCAGGCAGGTGGGGACAAGGCAGGAGCGTGCGGCAGATCCACTCATCCCTCCTTTTTGTCATCCCTTTTGTCTGCCCCTCTCCCTGCTCCCACTCACCCCTTCTCCCCCGTGCACCCCCACCCCGCGGTGTCTCACTCAGGGATGGCTCAGGGCTCGGGAGCCGCGGGGGTGGGTACTGACCAGCGCCCAGCAACTCGGGCAGAATCGGCAGCCGCTGCCTTTTCTCCCTCCCCTTTCCTCCCCGCAGCCAGACCCGGCTTCTGGAAACCAGCAGCCGGGGGTGTGAGGTGGGAAATCCAGGGCACCGCGTCCTCCCCCGCAGCGTGGGCTGGGGTTTCTTTGCGAAGGTCGATGGAGAGGCCGCCGCCTGTGCCAAGCGGGGAGAAAAGACAGCGACGGGCAAAGAAGCGTTGGCTCGGCTGGCTGGGTGCCCCTCCGGCTCCCCCCAGAACCTTTCCTCGTTCTCTTGCAACATTCCTGCCAGGAGCCGTGAAGAGGTAAATGCCACTGTGCTGGGAACGGGGCTGCCGACGACTCCCCGGAGTCCGTCGGGCTGAGATCAGGAGGTAGGAAGAGGACAGCGGCAGAAGCCCAGCGACCATTCCTGGACGACCCCAGGACACCCGAGTTATGTCTGAAGGACGTTAAATAACCGGTTCTTCATTCCTTAGGGATCTGTCACTAAAATCAAGTGTAAATAACCCTGGCTGTAACTGTAGCCTCTGATTTTTATTTTTTCCCCATTATATATTGGTTTTTTCCCTTTATTCTCCACCCCTTTTTTAAAAAATTATTATTTTTCCCCTTTTTTTTTTTTCCTTTTTCAGTCTTTTTCTCCCCAGTTTTGATCTTGTTAAGGTTAAACAACTGGGATTGTATAGTCTGGAGAAAAGGAGGCTCAGGGGAGACATTCCTGCTCTCAACACCTCCCTGAAATGAGACTGAAGCAAGATGGGGGGAGCTGGTCTCTTCTTCCAAGTAACAAGTGACAGGGCAAAAGGAACAGCCTCAAGCTGTGCCAGGAGAGGTTTAGGTTCAATATTAGGAGCAATTTCTTCACCATAAGGCTTGTTAAGTCCTGGACTAGGTTTTGCTCCTATGGACCTGATGATCTCCAGCCTGAGACCACCAAGCAGTTGTGTTCAATGTGGGTTAGTGATGTCCCTAGGAACTGTGGTGCTGTGCTGAAGGGTTTTTGGGGAAGGAAAAGCTCCTGGAGAGCTTTACACAGCAACTCACTCCCCAGTTCCTGCTAGCCCGGATCTAATATGTCTTTTAGTGATGTTTGGGGCCCCATTCATTTGGGAAGAAGAAATTAGAACAGTCTGCTGCTTGCTTTCCACATGTCTCTGTTTCCTCATAACTTCTCTGCTGGCCCTAATTATCCATCTCTCTCATTTACAGGGACTTCAATAATGGAAATGGAAAAGGTGGTTGCATTAGACTGGGATAAGGACGCACTGAATGAGGCTCCCTTCCCTTTAGAAGTGACCTGACATTACCCTCTGTTATTAGTGATGCAGGCTCCACATTACAACGTGAGGCAGCAGCTCTGTTGTTATCTCCAGCCTAGCCGATGGGACACATCTCCTGTACTGACTCAAGCTGTGGCTCCCCGTGGCTAGGAGACATTAGCAACAAAAAAGCAAGGATGCTTAGAGGAAATCTCTCGTTAACGGTGATGCTCAGGGGAGACAAAAATAAGAGAAATAGTTTAGAAGAAGCAACAAAAGGAAGAAGTTGAAAAAAGCAAAATTGAGACATCACTGAGAGATACCGGTGCTAAAAACAAATTTGCTAGATGATGGTTTCATGGTGATGGCTGTGAGGGCAGATAGCTGAGTACTGGCAGATGTCAGCATACAGATCTCTGTAGACATGGATTTGGCTTCTTACAGCAGCCTCGTGTCCACTGTGACCATAAACATGTCCAGTATCCCTCTGGTGCCCTTTGCCATGCCTTGATGAAGATGCATATCTGTATTGAGAGGCAGAGCACCCTGAACCCCACCATCGAAGGAGAATGCTCATGGTCTATGGTTGAAGAGATCACTATTCAAACATTACAAGAAACAAGTAAACAATGTCCTCAGAATGGGTTATAATGTGTTTAGTGATTCCTTTACCTTTAGGAAAGGTATATTGGAAGCCTAGTGCTAAATTGCAGAATCACAGAAATTTCACAGATGGAAAAGACCTCTAATATCACCACATCCAACTGTCAAACCCCCAAAAAACACACCCCAAAAATTGCTCCAGAAATTCAATGTCTTTCCTGTGTCAAGGGACCCAGAACTTGACACAGTACATGAAGTGTGGCCTCACCAGTACAGGGACATAATCACTGCCCTTCTGCTGGACACACTATCTCTGACACAGTCCAAGATGCCACTAGCCTTCCTGGCTACCTGGGCACACTGCTGGCTCACAGTCAGCTGGGTTTCAGCCCAGGTCCTTTTCCACAGGCAGCTTTACAGATGCTCTTCCCCAGGCCAGTAGAGTTGCCTGGGGTTGTTGTGGCTGAAATGAAGGACCCAGCACTTAACCTTGTTAAACCTCATGGCTTCAAACATGCCTGAGGTGTTGTCCACACCTATATGGCCAAATCCTATTGAGGCTGGGGCAGGTAGGTTTGAAAATGTTTTGGGATTTCAGTTCAAACAAAAGTAAATACAGCATTTTTGCGGGGTGGTGGTGATGGGTGTACCTGAAGAGACAAAAAAACTACAATTCTATTCAGCAAGGTAGTTACTGATCCATGGTCTAAGCAGAGTATCTATGGATGAATAGAAGACTAAACTATAGAAATATGCAAGTGAAGGGATCTGGACCTGAAAACATTTAAAAATATCATATATGGCATGTCCACATTATGAACTGGAATTTTCTAACCCAGGTTAGAGGCATTATCCAGAGGGAAGTTAATAGGACACTGCAGGAAATGAACCAGGGCTGTGAGCTTCACAGTCATGCTACCACTTTTCTTTATTTAGCAGACCTGTGATTTGCAGTGTTTACTGCTGAGGAGGAGTAAAAAAATCACTAAATTCAGAAGCTTTTACTAGAGCACTTAGAGGAGCACCCTAAAGGGCAGCAGGTGGGGGAAAAGTCAAGTGTGCATCCAAACATGGACCAGATTCAGGTCTCAGCCACGTAGCATAAAGGCAGATGAAATGTCATAAACCAGGTTAATCAATGTGGGGCTTGCTTGTTTGACTAGCAACAAAGAAAACTCTACCAGCTCATCAACAACGTACATGGGAGGAAAATGAAGTTCATTTGGAGATGTGCATCTGTTTGTGTTGACCTTGTGAAGGTCGTAAGAGCTAGTCCCAGGCTTCATGTTCTTCCTGTGAAAAACACTGACACCTCCTTTGACTTTCTTGATTTAGCCTCGGGCAGGCTTGAGGAGGCAAGCGCAGCACAAGGAGGCAAGTGCAGCACAAGAAGGCACTCGTTAACATTTCCTCTGTGAGGAAACAAAAATAACAAACATCCCATGAAATAATGGCAGAGAAAACCTATAAAATACTGAAGATATTTTTAGTCCGAAAACAAAGCCCTTTCTCTTCCCCGCGAAGTAAGGCTTTTCAGATGAAGAGAGAAAAGGAGAGAACTTGCAGGCTCCTCTGCACCAGAAGGAGTGGCACTAGTAATAATGCTGTTGATTAGAGTTAATATTGAGAGCAGGCTGTCCTCAGTTTCCCCACTTGCTTCCCCACCCTCCCAGCGAGTGACGTGTGGGGCCCAGCCGCGGAGGACACCGGGTGGCCAGGAACAATGAGGCTCCTGACGCGGAACTCCGCGCTGCGAGTGCCAACAGCACAGCAATCAAGTGTTCCGCTGCTCTAGGTGGATGAATAGAGACCTATGGTGTAAATTCAATGTGGTGTTCTTCTACTCCCCCTTTTTCTTCTTTTTTTCTTTTTTTTTTTTTATAAATTAAAAAGGACAACACTTTGCTTTCTCTTAATTTTATTCCCTTTTTGAAGCTTTTCCTACCAAACACAGGACTGGTCTGTTTTGTCTGGCAACCTATAGGACACTTGATAAGGATTGAAGTGGCTCAGAAGCAAAAGGAAGAGATTTTCTCTTCCTTCCTTCCTTCCTTCCTTCCTTCCTTCCTTCCTTCCTTCCTTCCTTTTTAATATCTTTTGCTTTTTTCTTGTAGAATGATACAGAGATTCTGGGAGGGAAAATTCTGGCACAGCAGCTATAGGGTAATACAGAAAATCCCTTGTTCACCAGTAGAAAATTTAGTTCCTGCAAGAGTATGGGATTAATTACACACCAGCCTTCAGACTTCTAACTTCAGGCTCTTCACAGAGTCCTTGGTGAAGGATAGGGTCCTCCAGACAGTGATTCAGAGAAGGAACACAATGCACATCACAGTGCATAATTGCGGAGGGACCCTGGCACCACCACAGGGTAATATAGTATCTGGCAGAGCTCTTCTGAGCATAAGCCACTAAAAGACACACAACTCAGCTGCTCCATAAACTTTCTCAAGCCCTGGGATCTCCCCCTTTCTCACTCACTCATCAGGTTCATCTGGCTCACAGCTCAGGCTCATCTCCAAGAAGTGACATGTCTTGCCATAAGGTAGATCTGAGCAAAGCACTCATTCCAGATGAAGTGGTGAAGGGATGTCAACCAAAAATACCCTAAAATACCCAAATGCCATCAGGTTTGCTGTACTGAGAGGTGCAGAGAAAGCCCACAGCCTGAATGGCTGCAAGGGGGGAGTGCCAACTGGCTCTGAGTGCATCTTGTCCTCCATAAAGCACTGCTGTTCCAGCTCTGAGGAAGGTACCAGAGCTGGCTATGAATCATGGTCCTTTTCATCTGGTCCCTCTCCTCACAGCAGGGTTTTCTGTTGCTACTCACTGCCACATGCTCCTTTTGTCTGCCTGTCATTCTTCTGTTGTCTTTTCTTTTTCTCTCTCCTAAGTTTTTGGGGTTCTGATCCAAATCTTCTGTGGTTTAAAATTGTTCAGAAAGCTCTAGGGAGACAACCCACATTGATACCATCTCTGCTGAGCTATGGGATGTGGCTTTTGATTTTTTTCTCCCTTCATTGCTCCTGCTCAGCTGTTTTGTAAGAAACTACGCTTTTCTGTCTTCCCTTATCCTCACTTTTCACCTCCCTTGCTGCTTTTCTTGCCCCACTCTTGTCTTGGACCTCCTATGGTCACCCAGAGGACCACATCCCATTGCCAGCTCCCCTGAGACCAGGCAGCTAATTTCAAAAGAAGTCTGTCTGCCTCTTTCTGCAGCCCTGGAATAAAGCTGCTGTGGATACAAGAGCCTCCTTCACAGCGTGCCCCAGTCCATGGTTCTTGTCCTTCCATGCCTGTCTCTCTCTGGCCCAGAAATTGTCTGTCTGTCTCAAATTGCTTCTCACTGTCAGCTCCCAGCACGGCTCAGCTCCCTCCTTCCTTTGCTTCCGGCTCCCCTCTCTCCTCCTCCTCTACCCACGCACCTTACTTTAATTAGAAATACAATGAAAATGCTTATCACTAAGTCTTAATCAGCAAGTCATTCCCCAGCAGGTCCAGAAGGAAAACCCCCGTTCCTCCTCTCCTCTCCTGTCTCCCCCACCACCTCCACAGAAGATGAGGAGGAGAGCTCTGTGGCGAGGTTGCTGAACGAGCCTGCAGACCTGGACAAGCTGGAAGAAAGGGCCAACAGAATCCTTCTGATATTCAATATGGACAAATTCTGTGCTTGGGAAGCAAGAGTCCCTGGCAGCACCAGACTGGCAGAAATGGACCTGGGGAAGAGTAGGCTGAGTATAATCCATCAGCGTGTCCTGGCAGCAAATGAAGTATCCTGGACTGTGAGAGCTTAACTACAGCCAGGAGATCAGTGGAGTTGATTATACCCTTCTACTCAGGACACATTAGACCATTATATCTACCTGCTGCAGGCAGGTTTATGCCACTTAATAACAATAAGTTGACCGAAGAGAAGGAGTTCAGCAAAGGCTTTTAAGATGGTCAGGGCCAGAGAATTCACCTGATGTCTGCTGTGGGACTAGGGCTTGTCCAGCCTGGAGAAGTGATGGCTTTGGAGGTCCTAACAGATGTCTGCCATACCTGGGGGGATGTTATCAAGGAGATACACCCAGGATCTTCATGGAAGTGTCTGGTGAGAGGACAAAAGACAAACTGAAACAAGACATTCAGTCTGGTAAAGGTTTTCCTTTTGAGGACAGTCATAGTTAAGCAGGCTGTCCGAAGAGGGTTGTGCAATTCTCATCCCTGAGCTTTTCAATATCTGAAACCTCAACCACCTCATCTGACCCAGCAGCTGACTCAGAGTAAGAGACTGAGCTAGAAACCTCCTGAGGTCCCTTCCAGCCTTGATAATTCTGTGATCCTATGACCAGATCTAAGTGCTAAATGAGGCTATTCAGCCCAATGAATTCCCACACTCTAAAAGCAAAGGGAGAAGGAAGGAGAAGCAGTGGGGGATGGAAAGAGATGCATTTGGTGGAGCAGTTTTTGTAGCCAGTTCATCCCAGACTCTGACATTTGATGGGACAAGGTGAGGCTGATACTAGTTAGGTCCAGTCTGTAACTTGTCCCCATCCACTGGCAATCTCCTAAAAGCCATTTCTGGGGATTCTGGGTGAAAAGCTTTGGGGAGAATATCTTTGAACTAATCCAGAGATAGCACAATCTCTCCCAATTCCTGTGATCTCCTACTGGAAATTCAGGTTTAAGGACCACTCTGAGGTAAAAGGACTGAAGCATAAAAGGTTCCAGATCTGTTCTAAACACTCAGGTGACTGACATTTGACCCTTTCTAAACATAAACACAGATGCACAAAAATCTCCTGCTTAGGACAGCTGGGTGAAGGTGGAGAAGCAAGCAAGGGAATGGGCACAGCTTTCTGCCAGTCATGTCACTATCATGGTGTGTATGTGGCATAAAGTGCTATTGGGAGGGTCTGCTGGATGAGGATTCTGATAAGGATTCCCTTAGGCTTTGGTCCCCTTCCCCACTCACTGTCACCCCCTACCTTCAATCAAATCATGCCAGCTTGCTGCTGCCCTAAACAACTCTTCTGTTTACTGAGACCCACATGTCAGTAGTTTTTGTTCATGTGCCATCACCTGGTAGGGACCAGATGTGTTCATTCCTACAGCACATTAATATGGGGGGGGGGGGGGGGAAGGGAGTCCTGAGCCCTGCCCCTTGCACCCTTCAGCTTAATCCCCACCAGTCTGATCCATGGGCACTCTTCTTTAATCAAATGCAGGGGGCCACTGAGACTTTTCTTTCAGCAGGACTTCACAGAAAGACCATCCATCTCCTCTGCATTTCACTCTTACCAGGCTGGCTGCAGTCCCACCAGGAAACACATGGCCAGGAGCTGTGGGAGTGGGGAACCATCCTAAGCCTCTCTGGCACACTGCCCACCCCCCCCCCCCGAGCGGAGGCAGGGCATCTCCCCACTGATGACAGGTTTGAAACCCCTTTTGAGGTGATATAGATGAATCAGCATCCCACTGCCTCTGGCCACTCTCACCAGGAGGGGTGAGAAGCCCCAAATATCCTCAGCACCTCTCCAAGGGTGTTCCGGTGGGGAACTCTCTCTGATTAGGGAATCCTTTATCTTTGGGTTATGTAAGACCCGGGGACTCCTTTTATGGTTGGCTTTTCCTGCTTTGTCAAGTGCAAAGAACAAATGGAGCTTCATCTGCGCTTGTGGGCTGGCTAACTGATTAAGCATCTGATTCAAGCTAAGTACGGAACAGGCATTTGATGGGCGGACTTAATTTGGTGTAAAAACCAGGATGCCATCCCCCTCCCTGACCGAATATTCTCAAGATAGCGGTTAATCTGGGGCGATTAAGCAGTGGGGATGACTCCCACTTGCTAATGCTTTAGAAAGTCCAGAGTGCTCCGGTTTGTACTGAAGTGGCTCCTTGGAGTGTTCCCCCCCCCTTATTTTCTTTATTCTTTTTTCTTTTCTCTCTTTTTTTTTTCTCTTTTTTCTTTTTCTCCTTTCTGATTTACCACCATTTCCAAGCGTTTGCTTTAGGAGTGAGCTCACCCTGGGTGTCCGTGCCCACATGTGAGGGTGTGCGGGGGGCCTGTGGGTGTCTGTCTTGGTGTGACACACTGAATTTCCTCCTCATCTCCCCCTCTGCGAATCCTGCCAGGGGGAAGCATGCTAATGATGACCTTGCTGAGTAAATAGTTGTGGAATGAATAAGTGTTTTTCCTGCAATCTGAAAGGCGGAAGGTGCGATTACTCATCCATCTACCCAACTGTCTCCAGCACCTTTCAAGTGCTTCTCGCGTCGAGTCTGGGGGCGTGTGGGAGGGGGTGGGAAGCGAGGGGAGGCTGCCAAGATCTGGGTTGCCACAGACACCGTCCTCGCTTTTCCTCCAATGAACGCCGCGCTGCGAGTGAGGGAGGAGGCTGGGCACCACCCACATGTTGAGCTGTGTGGGGTATAAGTAGATGGAAGAGCCTGGACTAGTGGCAGTTCAGACAGGGAAGAGAAGCAGCTCTTCGCATCTCTAGTGAAAGCATTTTTGACTCACCAAGTTTATCAGAGGAGAAATCACCGGGATTTTTTTTGCTGCAGCTTCCAGCTTCTGTTTGCATCTCTGTGTGCTTTTCTCCAGCGAGGACTCTCAGCCGTTCAAGACTCTCAGCTCCGGACAAGCAGGTAGCAGCACGCGTGTGGGGCTGGACATCTTAGCCAACTCCTCTCCTTCCTCCTGGTGGATCCTGGCTCTCTCTGGGGCACCCTGAGAACGTGAGACCAGCGTTTCCAGTTGGCCACTGGGAGAAATCTGCTACAACTCTCTCTGGAATCCACGGGGACCGAACAGCTCACTCTGCGGTGATATCTGATTTGGTTGTGTTTGTGTCGAAAAGTCCTTTGAGGGGGGTTTGGAAGTCTCTGTGTGGCTTTTGGGAAGTGTTTGGTGGGGTTTTTGAGAGCCAGCTCTAGCGCTAGGGCTTGCAACCCAGTTCTTTCCTTGTTTGACACTCACACGGTCGGAGCCATGCAGCTGGATAATGTCACCAATGCAGGCATCCACTCCTTCCAGGGGCACCGTGGAGTTGCCAACAAGCCCAATGTGATCCTACAGATAGGGAAATGCAGGGCAGAAATGTTGGAGCATGTCAGGAGGACCCACCGGCACCTCCTGTCTGAGGTGTCCAAGCAGGTGGAGCGTGAGCTGAAAGGCTTGCAGAAATCAGTGGGGAAGTTAGAGAATAACTTAGAGGACCATGTCCCAACTGATAACCAAAGGTGGAAGAAGTCCATCAAGGCCTGCCTGGTCAGATGCCAGGAAACCATTGCCCATCTGGAGAGGTGGGTCAAGAGAGAGATGAATGTTTGGAAGGAGGTATTTTTCCGTCTGGAGAAGTGGGCAGACCGTCTGGAGTCCATGGGAGGCAAATATTGCCCTGGGGACCAGGGCAAGCAGACTGTGTCCGTTGGGGTGGGAGGCCCAGAGATAAGGCCAAGTGAAGGGGAGATTTATGACTATGCTCTTGATATGAGCCAAATGTATGCGCTGACCCCCGCTCCCGGGGAAGTGCCCAGCATCCCCCAGGCCCATGATTCCTACCAGTGGGTCTCTGTATCGGAGGATGCTCCAGCTTCCCCCGTGGAGACCCAGATCTTTGAGGATCCCCGGGAGTTCTTGAGTCACTTGGAGGAATACTTAAAGCAGGTGGGTGGAACAGAGGAGTATTGGCTGTCTCAGATCCAAAACCACATGAACGGCCCAGCTAAAAAGTGGTGGGAGTACAAGCAGGACTCTGTCAAGAACTGGGTTGAGTTCAAGAAGGAGTTTCTGCAGTACAGTGAGGGGACTCTGACTAGGGATGCTATCAAAAGAGAGCTGGATTTGCCCCAAAAAGAGGGAGAGCCCTTGGACCAGTTCCTTTGGCGCAAGAGAGACTTGTACCAGACTCTCTATGTTGATGCAGATGAGGAGGAAATTATCCAGTATGTGGTAGGCACCCTCCAGCCCAAACTGAAGCGCTTCTTGAGTTACCCCTTGCCCAAGACCTTAGAGCAGCTGATCCAAAGAGGGAAGGAAGTCCAAGGCAACATGGAGCACTCTGAGGAGCCCAGCCCACAGAGGACCCCTGAGATTCAGTCAGGAGATTCTGTGGATAGTGTGCCTCCCTCTACCACTGCCAGTCCCGTGCCGAGCAATGGGACTCAACCTGAGCCCCCCAGCCCACCAGCTACTGTCATATGAGATAGTCCAAGGGAGGCAGCAGTCTGGGTTACATGAGAAGGGGGCATATTTAGGGAGCTTCTCCTAGGAGAGAGGTTCTGGCTGAGACGATACATGAGGTGTGCTCAGCCCAACAGCCCATAGCAGAGGAATTAACTTTGCTTGTGGGGGGAGGGAGGCGATGGGGGAGAGGCAACCTTAGGATGGGGTTGCCCACCTCACCTGAGCCATGCAATATGGTGGTGCTGGAGATCCTGCTGGCACCACTGTGGGGAATGGACAATTTTATAAGATCCCTTTACAAGAAACTAGAGACAATTCCCAACTTCTGAGGCAGCCGCTTAGCGCTGGCAGCTTTCAAGGACTTCATATGAGTGCAGCAATTGGCTGAGGGTTCCTGCCCATCTGGATCTCTCCTCCTTCTCTCCTCCCTCTTTTGAAGAGGTGTCCCTGTCCTGAGGAGACATCTTTTTTTGACCCTTGATCATTTCCGATTTACCACTGGGTTTCTGTTCACTTGGCAATCTCCTCTTCTTAGTTGCTCCAAAGGACTAAATAATTGTTTTGGTTTGTTTTTTTAAGAAGAAATCTTATGAAATCCAGGAACTGAAAACTTTGGATTATTTTTAGTGGTTTTCTTTTCACTGCACCTAATACCTGCTTTAATGTTTTTCCTCTCAAGAGGCTCTTACAAGTTTACTTCTTAGTTTCTGCTCACTCCAAACAAGGCCACTGCAGCGCAGAGGCAAATCTCACCTTTGTCTGCACATTATGCTGTGCACTCAGCAGGAAAAAGTTTCAAATGAAATCCTGAGCTCATTTATTGAAGGAGCAGTCTGCTGCCTTTCAAAGAAGAGACTGTGTCAAGGTGGAGAGGAGGCACCAGAGCTATTTTGAGAGGGTGGGGGGAGGTAAGGGAAATAAATCCTCATACTTTGAATCAAACAAACAAACACATCCTAAATCCAAAGCAAAATATCCCCAGAGCAGCGAATCGAGTCCATGCTGATGTGTGGAGACAACAAGAGCTTTTGCCATGTAAAAGCAAAAAGAAGTGAAGAGAGGAGCTGTGTGCCCCAGCACAGTATCAACCTGTGCATGACAACAAACAGTTTCTGCTCACACAGACAGACTGAAAACGCTTTTGGAAAGCCATCCCTGGAGCACTCAAGAACAGAGTGTTGCCTGTTCACAGAGAACTTTCTACAACATCTCGCCATAGATGGAGACAGACTTGGACTCTGGACATTTTCCATGTTGAGACAGTAGAACTCAGTGTTCACCTTGCTTTGGCTAATGTCTGATGATAGGACTTGGAGATGAAACTGCTTTAACACCTATTCTGGAAGTTTGGCTCCTCAAAGCTTCCTGAGGCTGGACAAATCTTGAACATCATCTGCATTCACCACCAGACCAAATAATCAACACCTCCACAAGAGATGCAGCAGGGATACAGCAACAGGGGTGCCCCTGGGGTTCTCCTGGCACTACTACAGCAGTGACACACAGCACCGGTGGCTCAGAAGACATTTGGTGTGCCTCCTTCCAAGAGCCTGAAGGTAAGGCAACTCTCTGACATCCTATTCTCTGGGCTCCTCAGACCCAAGTTAGCCATAGCCTGCCCAGTAGGAACCCTTCACTGGGATAAAAAAAAATAAATCTGAAATGGGACTTGGAATCATTTTAAGTGACAGATTAGGAATAGGAGAAAGGGGAAGGGAGACACAACCAGGGGGAAATAAAGGACAGTGAGTAGGAAGTTTCCAAACAGGACAGATGCTTGCATTTCCCTATTAATATGAGGAGGAAATGGGAAGCTTCTTTACTAGCTCATCCCAAGTCCGTGCCCCATGAAGCTCTGGGCTTCAGTCCCCAGCTGTGACAACACAACACAGGTCCAAGCACAGCCCAAAGGTGATGCATGTCTGCTCTGCACCTTTGCTAGAACTGAGTCAATCTCAGGAGTGATGGAGGCTCTTTTCTCACTTACTCAGAGTGAGTTTGTTTGGCAGCAGCTGTATCTGCAGAGAAGGGAGCATTTCTCACTAATTGACCTGGGATGAGCAGTGGGGGAGTGGGTGTCACTGCTGAGGATGAGTTGGCCATGCATTACAAGCATTATCTCCTCTTGGTTACAGTGACTCACTCAGATCCTCCTCTGAGAAGGAATCACTTCACAGTGCTCAGGATTTGGAAGGAAAGCCAAAGAGAAAAAGCTGCAAAAACAAGGATTCAACATCAGATCTTCTGTCTGGATCCCCAGCCACCGACTGATGGATCCACTGTCTGAAGGAAAGACTGATGCAGGTAATTACCTCTTTTCTTACCTTTCTTAATGTCTTCAGTACCTGGACCCAAGATATTGAACAGCCCAGGTGCAAATCTCTGTGCAGGTCTTGAGACCTCAGCCCCAATGGTTGCAAGAGACTGACACCACCAGATAGATAGGTGGGATTTCAGCTGCTTGATGTAGGAACCAAAGCACTTGCCCCAGTGATTAATGCCCTGGGGAACAGTGCACATCACTCCCTTGTTCATGCTGGACCATTGCTAAATGCTTAGAGACAAAGTCCCACCAAAAACCCCAAGATTAGGACCTCCAGGCTGCAGATACCTAGTGGGGACAGTTGAATTTAACCCCATCTCCTGAGCCATCCCCTGCACTATCCACTTTAGAGATCTAATCAGAGATGGTGCATTTTTTTTTCTTTTACAGATATCCCTGCTGCTGTTGCTGAGTTTCCTTCTCTGTGCTCAGTAGTCCTGCTCTCCCAGGGGAGAAGTGAGCGTGGCAGGAAGACAGAGGGCAAATCATGCACCAAAGAGCCTCCTGTGCAGTGCAATGCCATGTTCAAGGTGTTGAGAAGAAGAATGAAAGTGAGAAGCCACTTCCAACAGGATGAAGAAAAGTCTGAGCGATCCAGGTACTCCAAGCATGGAAGAAAGTGTTTAGAATGAGAAGAGAAACCAAGAGGCAGAACAGAAGAACCAAGTCTGGGCTTTGGGGACAGCAAGGCTGCTGGGCTTGTACTGACTGTCTGTTGAGATGACACCATACCTCTGCAGTTTGGGGCCACTGGGACTCACCTCAAGAAATCTTCACTAGATTATCAATTAAAAAACCAATTTGCCAAATGACTGACCCTACCTAGGCTACGAACCCTCCACGCTGATAATGCTGTAACTCATTTTTCCTGAGTTGGGGGTAGCTTCATTTCATGCGGGTATCAGTTTCAAACCTCAAAGGCCTCTGGAGGTTCGGAGAAGCATCCCGTGGTCCAGATGCTTGTCTGAACTGCTTGAGCCTGCACAACTAGGCCAACTGTCTTGCCAGAAAGGAGAGTCTTGTCAGCCAGCAGGCGCTTCCTGGATCTGCATGGGCCAGAGTTACTGCAAGAACCAGGGTTCTTGTATTGGCTTTGGCATGACTGTTTCCATCCAGACCCAGGGAACGCAAAAGACGTGAAGAAGACAAGAGCTCGAGTGAGCTGAACAAGACAGTTCTGGTTCACATCTCAGCTGAAGAGGTCCAGTTGGTTCCTCTCTCTTCCAGAGCCAACTGTCCTGGGTATGCATGTGTGCGTGTCAGTGCGGGTGTGCATGTGGTGAGAGATCCAATCCACCCAACCAAATTCTCTGGTGTTTTGTGGCATTCAAACTCAGCCAATAGGACCTAACGTGCATTCCAAAAATGCTCAGCAAAAAATGTCCAGGACTGGAAAATTCTATATAACAATGAAAAGGCAGATTTCACAGGTATCATCTCAAGGTCAAAATGATGTTTGATTTTTGAGGTGTTTAATTTCCACAGTCCCTTTCAATGGACTCGACTGCCTCAGTAGTAATTTTATTTTTCCATATTTGTTTTCCCTGCCTTTTTAATGAATTAGACTCTCAATGCTACTTTGCCATTTGGTCCTGAGGTTTATACATTTTCAGCTGACTTTTTGGAGTGTGCAGTACTGAATCTCCTGGACGGGTTTTATTTCAATTATTGCTCCTAGGAGATAGGAGCTTGACTTGTAGCACCCTGGTTTATATTACCAGCCTCTCCAGGAAGGACTGGTAGTTTATTCTCCTGGGGCAGACTCACATGGATGAAGAAGTATGTATGTCTTGTGTCTGTGAAATTTTAGCAGATTTCAAACACTGGATTTTTCTTTTTTTTTTTCCTTAGATGATTTTACATTTGACTCTGACAAAACTACTTTAGAGTTTTTATTTTTACTAGAGATATTATTAATTCAAACAACCTTGTGCAAAAGGCAAACGCATTTAAAAGCTACAGGTTATAGGGGTTGAAGCCAAAAGGTCTTTGTAAGCCGACATCACTTGCCCTTGATCTGACTGTATCAGGCAGTTTATTCCTCATGTGTCATGTTGGAGTTACAAGATCACACCAAGCCACTAGAACCTGTCAATAGAATAGTGCTACACTCTATTTACTATTGTAGCAAAGCCTTTTGTAGATTTATACAATAAAACTTTGAAATATCTGCTTCAATAGCTTTGTACCTTGCTTTCTGGTCTTTCTTCCTTGGTTCATGGGAGGCTCAAGTATCTACTGCCCTCTGAAGATTTGGTCTTGTCAGTCACTTGAGCTTATTTGACACATGAAATGTTCCTCAGAAAAAGCAGATGATTGACATAAAAATGAAATGTGCTGGGCCTTTGAAGAAGAGGTGCTGGATATAGCAAATATGAAGGTGATATAAAGGTGTTTTAAGAGGGCTGTTTAACATCTCAGATTGAGTCAAATGTAGCCCATGAGGCCAGGAGAAATGTTTCCCTGTGGGACTGTGGATTGTGCAGGGCTCTTGTTGGGAACAGCTAAGAGAAATGATAATGAAACAGAGGGAAATCACATTCCCACCCATACTTGAGAAGTAATTTGCATTCCTGAATCAGCTCTACATGATATCATAAGAGACTTCAGCAGCCAGAAGAGCCAGCACTCAGCAGCAGACAGCCAGAAGATAACCAGGCTGGTGTTTGCCTCCTGATACATTCCCCTGCAGCAGGGTTATTCTCCATTCCGTGGGGTTTTTTACCTACAAAGACCCCTGGGTCACCAGTGCTGGAGGAAAGGAACATCACAGGTGCTTTAAACTGAAATCAGTATTTGTGCAAAAAGCTGAGCTCAGAGTTCTGTCCCCAGAGACCTTCAGTCCATGGAGACAGAGGACTTTGACTCTGAAAATCCCTCCTCCACTAAACAGGTCTTGCACTCCGGTGGAGAGAGAGCAGCTCTCTCTCTGAGGAGGGTGTTAGGACTAACAATCCAGAAGTGATGCAACTGGAAATGTGCACTCCAGTAGGTGTCCTAGCTTGAGTTAGAACAGAACTAATTCTGTTCAGTGATTTTACTTCTCAGCTCAGTCTCTTCTAACTCCCTGCACTGTCTGAAGTTAACAGCAGATTTTCACAGACAGTCTCTGCTTCCAGCAGTGATTACACTCCATGTTTAGAGTTACTGCCAAGGGCTGGGGTGTATAGGCTCTTGCCTATACTTGCTGCTGTGCAGTGCAAGGTCACTGCTAAATCTTGTGCACCACATTGGGGGTGCAGAAAGGAAAAGGCTGCACCTGTGGGGAGGAGACAGGACAGGGGACCCCAAACTGACCAATGAGGGATTCCAGCTCATATACATGAGATTCAGTATAAAACGGAGGGATCACAAGGATCATGCATCTTCTTCAATGTCTGGCATCCAAGGAGAACTCTGTCCATTCTACCACTGATTCCAATCCGTGTGTGGCTGAATTCAGCTCTTGAATCTGGTTCCCATCTATTGCTGAGTCCAGCCAGTGCCTGCTCCACAGCATCAGTGATGATTGTGATGTAACTGCCATTGGAGGGAGTGGGGTTTATACTGATTTGGTATATATTTTCATGCATTATTTTTTCCTTTTTTTTTTTCTGTTATTTTAATTCAAGCTGGTTTAGTTTTCTTTCCCAGATCTGTGTCTCACCCATACTCTCTCTTCCCCTTTGGGAAGTGAGAAGGGTTAATGGAAAGCATCTGTTATTCATCTAGTGTCTGACCCAACTCTAAACCTTGACAGTACATCAGCTGGAGAAACAAATGGACTCAATGCTTTCACAACAGGCACTAAATGTGCAATGCCAAATGAACCTTCCAGATGCAATGCCTTCTGAGCTCAGTTTGGAAAGACAGAACATGGTCCAAAGGCCAAAATGTGCCTAGATTTGGTTTGCAGATGGCACAAAGAGCCAAAATGTGCTCAGATTTGGATAGAAATTAGACCCATTGAGCCAAAATGTGCCCAGATTTGGATCAAACCTTCACCAAAGGNTGGAGTTACAAGATCACACCAAGCCACTAGAACCTGTCAATAGAATAGTGCTACACTCTATTTACTATTGTAGCAAAGCCTTTTGTAGATTTATACAATAAAACTTTGAAATATCTGCTTCAATAGCTTTGTACCTTGCTTTCTGGTCTTTCTTCCTTGGTTCATGGGAGGCTCAAGTATCTACTGCCCTCTGAAGATTTGGTCTTGTCAGTCACTTGAGCTTATTTGACACATGAAATGTTCCTCAGAAAAAGCAGATGATTGACATAAAAATGAAATGTGCTGGGCCTTTGAAGAAGAGGTGCTGGATATAGCAAATATGAAGGTGATATAAAGGTGTTTTAAGAGGGCTGTTTAACATCTCAGATTGAGTCAAATGTAGCCCATGAGGCCAGGAGAAATGTTTCCCTGTGGGACTGTGGATTGTGCAGGGCTCTTGTTGGGAACAGCTAAGAGAAAGGATAATGAAACAGAGGGAAATCACATTCCCACCCATACTTGAGAAGTAATTTGCATTCCTGAATCAGCTCTACATGATATCATAAGAGACTTCAGCAGCCAGAAGAGCCAGCACTCAGCAGCAGACAGCCAGAAGATAACCAGGCTGGTGTTTGCCTCCTGATACATTCCCCTGCAGCAGGGTTATTCTCCATTCCGTGGGGTTTTTTACCTACAAAGACCCCTGGGTCACCAGTGCTGGAGGAAAGGAACATCACAGGTGCTTTAAACTGAAATCAGTATTTGTGCAAAAAGCTGAGCTCAGAGTTCTGTCCCCAGAGACCTTCAGTCCATGGAGACAGAGGACTTTGACTCTGAAAATCCCTCCTCCACTAAACAGGTCTTGCACTCAGGTGGAGAGAGAGCAGCTCTCTCTCTGAGGAGGGTGTTAGGACTAACAATCCAGAAGTGATGCAACTGGAAATGTGCACTCCAGTAGGTGTCCTAGCTTGAGTTAGAACAGAACTAATTCTGTTCAGTGATTTTACTTCTCAGCTCAGTCTCTTCTAACTCCCTGCACTGTCTGAAGTTAACAGCAGATTTTCACAGACAGTCTCTGCTTCCAGCAGTGATTACACTCCATGTTTAGAGTTACTGCCAAGGGCTGGGGTGTATAGGCTCTTGCCTATACTTGCTGCTGTGCAGTGCAAGGTCACTGCTAAATCTTGTGCACCACATTGGGGGTGCAGAAAGGAAAAGGCTGCACCTGTGGGGAGGAGACAGGACAGGGGACCCCAAACTGACCAATGAGGGATTCCAGCTCATATACATGAGATTCAGTATAAAACGGAGGGATCACAAGGATCATGCATCTTCTTCAATGTCTGGCATCCAAGGAGAACTCTGTCCATTCTACCACTGATTCCAATCCGTGTGTGGCTGAATTCAGCTCTTGAATCTGGTTCCCATCTATTGCTGAGTCCAGCCAGTGCCTGCTCCACAGCATCAGTGATGATTGTGATGTAACTGCCATTGGAGGGAGTGGGGTTTATACTGATTTGGTATATATTTTCATGCATTATTTTTTCCTTTTTTTTTTTCTGTTATTTTAATTCAAGCTGGTTTAGTTTTCTTTCCCAGATCTGTGTCTCACCCATACTCTCTCTTCCCCTTTGGGAAGTGAGAAGGGTTAATGGAAAGCATCTGTTATTCATCTAGTGTCTGACCCAACTCTAAACCTTGACAGTACATCAGCTGGAGAAACAAATGGACTCAATGCTTTCACAACAGGCACTAAATGTGCAATGCCAAATGAACCTTCCAGATGCAATGCCTTCTGAGCTCAGTTTGGAAAGACAGAACATGGTCCAAAGGCCAAAGATGCCCAAAGGACAGCTGCTAACCCTGGTGTCTTCAGCTTTTTACAGCTGATTCAGCCACAAACATCAAGAGTAAGAAAGATGTGAAGATTCAATTTGGGTCCATGGCTGAACTCTTATCTTTGTGCCCTTAACTACTGTCACCAGTAAAGAGGTGAAAAACAATCATTGAGCAACAGATCAGCAACAGGGGTGCAGCCAGTGTCATTCCATCCTGGGATAGTATGGGAGAAACTTCTCAGGAGAGCAGGGCTAGACTTTGCATGGTCTATGGACATGGCCAAAGGGCTGGGTGTCCTGCAAGAACCAAGTTTATGCTTTGCAGAGCAAAAAGAAAGAGCTGCTCAGCTGGAGGTGCTGAGCTCTTCCAGCAGAGGGGGGCAGAACTCCACAGTACACTGTGGGAATTAAGATTAAAAAAACATTATAAAGACAAAAATCTGTCCTCATCATCATCCATCCCTACATGGCCTACTGCTGCAGCTTCAGTGATACACAACCAGTGGTTGTTTCAGCAGAGAAGGTCTGAGGGCAAGGAGAGAAGGGGCAATGAGAGGTCAGTGTGGAATGGTGAGGAGGATGGATGGCCAAGTTACAGTGGAGGAAGATGACCAGGATGGGGATTTCCTGCTGAGAGATGTGGGAAAGGCAGAAGAGGCTAGGAAAAGCCTGGCTGTGCTGGATAAACTCAGAAAGTTTTCAGTTTTGTTCCATAACCTTCCAGATTTTAATCTAATAATGGTCTCATTTCTTTCTGACAGTTTTGGATGAAAATCCCTAGAGAGTCTCTGGGATTACACCCCCTTTTAATGAAGAAATGCCTTATTACTGCTCCTGACTCCAACAGTAGGGGGGTCACTTGGGATAGATACAGCCCAGTGACAGATTGACTCAAACTAGTTGAAAGTCCCTCCAAAATAAAAATGGGAACCATCTCTGTGTTTCCTGGGACATCACCCAAAATGCTGATCCATCCACAAGCATCCAAGAAGACATGTGGGGTCAAGCACTTACAGAACTGAGAAAAAATATCCATTCACACTTACCTGGTAATATTATTTTTTCTCTTTCTCTCTTTATTGTGGCTATACTGACGAGCTCCTTAATTTGCTTACTTGGGACATCTTAAAGAAAGTGCTAAGATGGATCTTCTCAGAGTGTTGCTTTCATATATGAACTATTCTTTTCCCTTTTTTTTTTTCTCTATCTCTTTTTTAATCGAAGAGATTGCACCGGTCAGTCATGTAAATCATATTTATTGACTTTTCAGGCAGGCATGTGTTTGTGCAGAGCCTAACTGCTCCCCTGGAGCCAGCTTTTGCCAGCCATGTGTAATTAGGGAGGCTGTGAAACTTTCATTATTGACACCATCATCTATAATGGCTCCACTTATCCTGTCGATATGATACTCTGGTGAGCTCTGGGTGCTCACTCTGATCATGGAGCAGGGTGTTATCCTAGCCATATTCCCACAGATACTAATTTGTACTAAGTACAGATCCCAGTCAGGTGACGTGCAATTTGCAGCTAATATCTAAGCACTAAAAGTTGCAGGAAATCTTGCTATGTGCAAAAATTGGCCTCAATTCAGCAAACAGTTTGGGGCAAAAAAAAAAAAAAAAAATGTAGGTGATTATTATTGCCATTTTCAATACTTTTTAGGCAACATTTAGGAATTTTTAGGATCCTGTTTCTGAAAGCTCAAGCAGTGTCAGTGTCTTTTGCAGTCTCTTCCCTTTGCATTTTTAACTTACAACTCCTTAACCTGCATCATGCACAACCAAAGACTCCCAAAGTCACTAAAACCCCATGTGTTTTGATATGGAGCTGCTGAACAGGGGCCAGTTGTTCCATCACTCTCAGGCACAAACTGAACGTGCTCATCCAATATTAGATAAAGAATTGAAACGGAAGCCATAAGTCCTTAGAAAATCAGATTTAGACTAGACAAAGAGACTGAGTCCTTTCAACATCCCTGTTGAACATTTCTACCTGGACCAAGCTGGATGGTACAAGAAGAGACCACCAAGGGTCTCTGCTAAGTGGAGAGACATTGGTACAGCCGATTTCTCCTGGAACTCACCACAAGAAAACGGAGACATTTGTCACCTCTATCAGAAGAAATCACTGTCTGGCAACCCTCCTAGCAGGACAGTGGAGCTCTGCCTGCTAAAAGCATGCAGTGTGAAATAGGACCTAGAAGCAATAAAAATAAACAGGAGGAGTCTGCCTGGCAACATTGCTTTTCAACCAGTTATCCAGTCAACTCACCTCACAGATGCCTCTTTGGGAACTGGACATACTTTGTGCCTACTGTCCAAAACCAGTATCATGACTGGGTCATGATACCAGACATCAGGCTCATTCACTATCCAGTAAAGATCTGGATCCAATCAACAGGCCAAATTAATCTCAAACTATGAAATTATTTCAGGATAGAGGAAAAAAAAAATAAAAATCTCATTGTCCCTTTCCACTCTGTTATGGCTTTAGGTGACCTTGGAGGATCCTTCCAAAACTACCTGCAATTCATTCCCTCACAGTTCTGATTTCTGAAGCAATCAAACCCTTTTGGTTCTTCCTGCTCTAATGATCAGAGTGCAAACCATCCATTTGTCTGCAGTTTCACCTGGTTGCTGAAATCAGGATGAAATCACAGACTTCAAAGCTGTCAAGCCAACATCTCCTCCATGGCATAGGAAAGCCTGGGGCAGGGGCGGGGGAAGAAAGGTAAAAAAAAAGAATAACTTTAAAAATACTTAAAATAAGGAAACCCTGAAAAGCTCAGCCCCCTGCCATGAGGGGCTTTAATAAACATGCAGAGCTTGTTTCTATGACGCTGAGGCTCTACCTCTCAGAAGGTACAAAGTGTCAATCAGGATTTTAGCTGCTAGAAGCAGGGACCCGAGTCTCTATGGAAACGAGACGGAGGTGACAGTGCCTATGGAGAGGCTTTCTGCATAGATTCCCCTCCTTTCAGTTTACATTTGCTGAAAATATTAGTACCACTGTAGTTCTGGAAGAGATAAAAACCGGTTTAGCTTCCCTGGACTGCAGACCCTGATGTTGTTGTCTCCTCTGCCCTCTTCTCTCTCCTCTAGTCTCAATGAACTGTGCTCTTTGGCTGGTTTTACCTTATTTACCATCATATTATAAATGATTAAATTATTGATGGAGCTGAAAAATAATCCTAATGAATTTCTCTCCATAGTGAATGTCAGTTTTTTTCAGCATGGTTCTGAACAAGGACATAGAAGCAGAGGGGATGCTGTGGGAGTAGACAGGGTTGCCCAGTGCAGCATTCATATTTTAGGGGGAAATGATAATGAAGTCTCCCCAGTAAAAGATCACATCATGACTGCATCCAGCCCTGACTTCTCTGAAACAAAGCCCCAAAATTTGTCTGATAGGCAAGTAATCTCAAGACCCTCCAGCATCTCATCTTGAGCATCTCCCAGAACATCCCTCTCATAGGTCCTTTGCTGCTGCTTTGGGTTTGTTGGGGTTTTTTTTGCCATAAATCAGCAAGGAAACCAAGCCACTGGAGCTGTTCTGTGGGTGGGTGGTTTCCCTTTCTCTTTTGTTGCTCAGTTACTTGTTCTTGGGATAAAGAAAAAATGTTATTTATAATAAGTCGTTCAGCATCCTGAGGAGCTGAAGGGATGAATTCACCACTGGAAGAAGTTTATAAGCTGCTCTGTGACTGCCATTGTGGAGTCAGGGATCTGAAATGGAGTTTGGGCATGCACAGGGTTGAAAGATTAAAGACAAATCTTCACATTAAAAAGCAGGACTGCTGAGGGCAGGAGACAAGGGAGCATGAAGGGGAGATAGAGAAGGGCCAAGAATCAGACTTGTTAGATATAAAAAGCAGTGTGACGTGGCTCTGACCACAGTTGGAAGTGGAGATGAGTGTCCCCTAGAACCATGGCCCCTTCCTCACAGACTCAGCCCCCATCAAAACTGATTCCAGTTCAGGCAGAAGCTGTCAGTCCTGGGGTAGTGGATTAATAGGTGTCCCTGCAGGAGATGTTGAGAATGATGTTGACTGTGAGTCCTGCCACTCTTTGGACCTGAAGCACAGGGAGTCATAACCTGTTTCCTGCTAACACCTGGAGAAGATTCCCCTGTAGCTCAACCCATATTTATGGGAAGAGGCCACCTACCCATTTACTGTGTTATGTTCTGCATGAGCTTATTCAGTGGCATTGCAGAGGGAGTGCTGAGAAACTGCTTCACTTGCTGGGAGGTCACTCAGCCATAGAGTGCTGCAAGGTAATATTCTCCACTTGCTTTAGGAGAACATCATTTGTTGCCACACTGAGACTTACAGATCATGTTTTAAACTATTTTTAAAGCTCTTCTACTGGTGGAGACCACATCATTTCAGCTCAGGGCTATTTTATCAATGGCTAGAGAGAACAAAAATTACCTTTTCTTTCTTGCAGAAGTGTTTTCTGTGCTGAAAGGTTTTTACTATGTAGATTCATGGTACTGAGAGAGTAGTTCAGACTGGAGAGGAGAAGACTTCAGGCCTTACTGCAGTCTTTCAATACTTAAAAGGGGGCTTATAAATAAGATGGGGACAGACTTTTTAATGAATTGATAGATTCCCCATCCCTGCAAACACACAAGGTCAGCTTGGCCAGGGCTTTGAGCAAGCTGATCTAGTTGAAGATGTTCCTGCTCACTGCAGGGGAGTTGGACTAGATAACCTGTCCATGTCCCTTCTGACACAAATCATTCTCTGATCTGTCACCCATCAGGGTGTAGTTTCAGAATATGGGAAATTGGGTAGCAAAAATTGGTGTAAAAATTCCCCCCATTTCTTCCTGTGACTGACACTCTTTCAGACCCTGAAAGCTCAATTTGACTCCCTCCCTGTTTGCTCATCTGGCTGCCCATGGGACCAAGCTTTAAACAGGGTTGCTGCTCTTATGGAATCTGTTTTCTTCATAGGGATTTCATTAATTCATCAAACATACCTTCTCCACCAGGACTTTCTCACAGTACACCCCTTTCTTGTCTAGCCTGTCCTCCCACTCACCAGGCTTATTTTACACCCAATAACACCCTCCTTTGAATTATATAAGTCTCTCAACTCCACTGAGACCTGTTCTAGGTCTCCTCAATAGGTCATTTGGCAGAATGAGCAGCTGCCATGGGACTGTGATGGGTTTGGAGAGTACTTGGCTGTGCCTTACGAGCAAATCCCTCTGTTGTAACAGCTAACAACCTTCTGGAGGAAAAATGGACCTTAGAGGGTAAACTTCTCCCTTTCTGAGGCTGAATTTCACTGAGGGAATTATATCACTGCAGAGAACCACCACTGAAGAAAATTCCCCAGCTTCCACCTGTATCTGTTCTCTGCATAATTCAAGAATATTTTTCTTTCTGTATCTTTCCTGGGATCCTCTTTTTTGAAAGCTGAGCTTTCAACAGGTACACTTTCAAATGACTAAGCTAGAAAATTTCTGATAGGGGTGAGTTCAGATGTTTGCTAGGAAATTATCTATACCCCAGGACATGTAAAATAGCAGAGGCCAACTTATCCCTCAGGCAGGACACTGCTGGGAGTGTAAGGGACATGAATGGGTTGAAGAGCTAATCAGATCTGAGTGCTTCCATGGTTGCTGTTGCTAGGGAGACTGCATGGTGAGTACTCCCCTACCACTAACTTCTTTAGAAATTAGGCTCCCAGGTACTAAGTGATGAGGAGAAAGAAAGACAGAGCCAGAATTTTAAAAGGGAAAATACCCTTAGAGACTCCAACAAGCAAACAAACCCAAAGCTCTTTTCAAATGCTTTTGATCAAGCAGAGTTTTCTGCACCAATGCTGTGGTCATATGATGGTGCCTCTGAGTCAAGACGTAGAATGAGGATGACGAAGAGAGATGCTGAACCACTATTTTCTGCATGCAACAAATATAAGATCAGTAGCTGAGCATCACCCAGGTTGAGTTCAGGTCTTTCCCATTCTTCTCAGCACTACACCTCAGCCCAAATCTACATGGGGGACTAAGGATGCAGAAAGATCTTCACACATTGACCATTCCAGAGCCTTCCACACATCAACAGGAAGACTCATACTGTGTGCAACTGGCTTTGGATCAACGTTCTGCTCCTTTGCACCTCTAATGCAGAGGTGAATACACATGTGCTATAGGTGTGGTACTGACTACATATATCCTGTACTATATACTGAATTCAGTAGAGATGTCAGACAGGCATGGCTGTGCCAGCTGTAGGAGATGAAGCACCATGACTGTAGAGAAGGTACTTAGGAATTCAGACCTGAAATTGCACCTCAACAGGCTTTCAGACCTTGGAGAACCTCCTTCTGTAAGAGGTCTTCCCAAAAGGGTCCTGGCCCTGAAGTCCATCAGGTTGTCTTTTCCTGCTCTACTTAGCAGAAAAAGTTAGCAGCCTTTAGGCCAGCTCAGAAGCCTTCTAGAAAAGGAGAAAAGCAGCTATTCTGATCAACATTTTATTCCCCAGATTTTTGCCATTTCTCTGGTGTGACATGCTGAGCATTTTAAAATGTCTCTAACAAGTGAGTCCAAAGCTGCCCTTGGAAGAGAGCATTTTGAACTCTCTAATGCATGTATTTATCTTTTCTTTGGTTTTGTATTTTTCAAGGGAAAACAATGTATTGTTCTGCAGTCTCAGCCTGCCTGAGTTCCCAGTTTTAATCAAACACATCCATTCTTTCCCCTCTAATTCTCAGCCATAGTGGCCTAATTTGCATTTTGCCCTTTTTCTGTAATGACACAGTAAAAGCATTTTCTCATTATTTCCCTGACTTTATCCCATATCATTAATGTTGTTGTGATGACTCAATTCTAGACTGAATATTTTCTGAGAATCCCATGTTTCCCACCAGAACCTGAACTGCTGAGCTGCCTGTTTGGTTTAATGTGAGATGCTGATTTGTTGACCTGTTAATTACACACCTTTACCAGTGTGAATGCACTGGGATGCTTTTCAAACTGGGAAAATGATGCTGAGAAGATGCCACACACAGACTGCCTGGTCATGAACAATTCACAGTGATGATGAAAAAGTCGTTTGTGTTCACAAGCACCCAGGTTGACAATCTGGTGTCTCCTTCAAACCCTTCTCACGCTCAACCTTCTTTTTTTTTTTTTCAGTCAGGTGCTCTGCAGTGGAAAAATACCCTAAAAGTGGCTGGTTTATCCTTAATAGTCTCACTACAATGCTGAGATCAACCTGCTTGACTTTCACTGTGGCAGGAGACAAAAAAGTCTTGCCATGGTCAGAGACACCTTCCACTAGACCAGGTTTCTCAAAGTCACACCCAAGCTGAACCTGAACAGTTCTAGGAATACAGTATCCACATTTTTTTTCAGGCAACCTGTTCCAGTATCTCACCACCCTCACAGTGAAGAAATTTTTCTTTAAATTTAATATTAGAACTCGGTCTATTCAGACTGTGAGCTCATATATATATATATATAGGTATAGAGAGAGTCTGGCATTGTAAAGATTTCCTGTAAGAAAAAATACTCTGCTTCATGTGCTTTCAGTGGATACAGGGGCCTAATTAGATGACTGACTCCTCCTCCTTTGCCTGAGGTCAAGACAATTGGTGGCACATGGGCACCCAAATCAGGAAAGAGTCTGTGATGTTTCACCACAAATAACTAACATTCAATCCTGGCTACATGGGACTGTGAAATGGAAGATGACTCCAAATACCTCGCTCCAGGAGATTGCTTCTCCAGGGTGAATACAATAAAATTGAGGCTGTGACATGACAAACACCTAGTTTGGGCAGGGATTAAGAATTGCCTAGGATAGTCTGAAACTCTCCTCCTCTAAAACAGCCTGACTCTCCTACTTGGGAGTTTCACAACTTGCTAATCAAATCTGTCTGAATAGCATTGCAGGCTGTAGGCTTTCTGTTCTGTCTCAGAGGCATTCTTTGCTGCAGGGGGCTTTTATTTGTCTGTTCTCTGAAGCTCACCGTCTGCTGCCTGTTCCCATCTTGCTCTGCTCCCTCTGCCTGATGTATGGGAAGCTTCAGTACTTTCCCTCTCAGATACTGCCTGCTGACTGAAGTCTTTAAAAATAATTCAAGCCAGGCGATAGTCATGATTAATGGCCTCATGCAAAGACAGAGCAACAGTCAGTAATTTCTTACCCAGCTTGTCTGCACCAACACTGTGGCTGAGCCCCCCCTTACAGTTCTTTTCTTTTTTGTGTGTGTGTGATCTGTCTTTTCCTGGTTTTCTTTCTCAGGTGGCTCCAGCAGTCCATTGTTAAACTCTGAAACTCTTCCCTGGGACAGATGGAGCTTATCAAAATGATAAAGGGAAAAACAGGCAACAATGGTTTAGCTCTGTTGATGGAAAAAAGTTTCTCTGGACTTAGTTGGGCATGTGGAAGAGGTCTATCAGGAGAGAAAAGGGAAAGGGAGACCAAGTTGCTAGGAGGTCTTACCCTAGTCCTAGAAACTGTAACTGCTGTCTCTGCACCCTTCAGAGCTCTACCTCAAAAAGGATAGAGTCCAAAACCAAGCAGGGATGCCCTCTACTTGAACATCCCCTGGCAAAAAGCCTCAGAAAAGCAATAACACTTGATAAACTATGGCATCTGACAGCCAGGCCAAGGTCTGGGCCCAGCATTTCTTGTCTCCCAGTTTTGCCTTGTCCTCAAGTAGGCAGGAGAAAGAGCAGTGTAGAAGCAGATGGAGCTGCAGAGAGAAGAGGCAAATCTTCCCTGAGCCTGGGGACACACGTGGGTCACTGCAGCAGAGCTGAGCTGAGCAGTTCCTGAAGGAGCTGCCTCCTTTGCTAGATCTGCTGCCAGGCTGCTCTGAAACCCTGGGAATTTTTGCTTCATCCCCTGGGTTTCCATGTCCTCCATCTCATCCACTCAGATGGCTCCATAGGGTGAAGAGGGTCTTTTCATTGTACATCCCCTGATCTAGCAGAACCTCGACTTTGTACTCTGGGATGGTCCTGCAGTGCCAAGAGCAGGAATGTTACCCCTGTCTGTAAGTGGAAGGGCACTCACAGAGAGCAAGGATTGTTAAATTTGATAAAGAAAAATGTGTAATAGTTCTGGTGCTTCTTACCAAGAAAACATGCTGGTATGAAAAGGTAAAAAGAGGAAAAAAAAACCCAAAACAACAAAAATAGACTTAGACTTAGATAGATTGAGATGTGTACAGAGGTTACCTAAAAGTGGAGTGACTTTCCATTGAGTAGACAGCCTGTGAGCNGTGAGATGCTGATTTGTTGACCTGTTAATTACACACCTTTACCAGTGTGAATGCACTGGGATGCTTTTCAAACTGGGAAAATGATGCTGAGAAGATGCCACACACAGACTGCCTGGTCATGAACAATTCACAGTGATGATGAAAAAGTCGTTTGTGTTCACAAGCACCCAGGTTGACAATCTGGTGTCTCCTTCAAACCCTTCTCACGCTCAACCTTCTTTTTTTTTTTTTCAGTCAGGTGCTCTGCAGTGGAAAAATACCCTAAAAGTGGCTGGTTTATCCTTAATAGTCTCACTACAATGCTGAGATCAACCTGCTTGACTTTCACTGTGGCAGGAGACAAAAAAGTCTTGCCATGGTCAGAGACACCTTCCACTAGACCAGGTTTCTCAAAGTCACACCCAAGCTGAACCTGAACAGTTCTAGGAATACAGTATCCACATTTTTTTTCAGGCAACCTGTTCCAGTATCTCACCACCCTCACAGTGAAGAAATTTTTCTTTAAATTTAATATTAGAACTCGGTCTATTCAGACTGTGAGCTCATATATATATATATATAGGTATAGAGAGAGTCTGGCATTGTAAAGATTTCCTGTAAGAAAAAATACTCTGCTTCATGTGCTTTCAGTGGATACAGGGGCCTAATTAGATGACTGACTCCTCCTCCTTTGCCTGAGGTCAAGACAATTGGTGGCACATGGGCACCCAAATCAGGAAAGAGTCTGTGATGTTTCACCACAAATAACTAACATTCAATCCTGGCTACATGGGACTGTGAAATGGAAGATGACTCCAAATACCTCGCTCCAGGAGATTGCTTCTCCAGGGTGAATACAATAAAATTGAGGCTGTGACATGACAAACACCTAGTTTGGGCAGGGATTAAGAATTGCCTAGGATAGTCTGAAACTCTCCTCCTCTAAAACAGCCTGACTCTCCTACTTGGGAGTTTCACAACTTGCTAATCAAATCTGTCTGAATAGCATTGCAGGCTGTAGGCTTTCTGTTCTGTCTCAGAGGCATTCTTTGCTGCAGGGGGCTTTTATTTGTCTGTTCTCTGAAGCTCACCGTCTGCTGCCTGTTCCCATCTTGCTCTGCTCCCTCTGCCTGATGTATGGGAAGCTTCAGTACTTTCCCTCTCAGATACTGCCTGCTGACTGAAGTCTTTAAAAATAATTCAAGCCAGGCGATAGTCATGATTAATGGCCTCATGCAAAGACAGAGCAACAGTCAGTAATTTCTTACCCAGCTTGTCTGCACCAACACTGTGGCTGAGCCCCCCCTTACAGTTCTTTTCTTTTTTGTGTGTGTGTGATCTGTCTTTTCCTGGTTTTCTTTCTCAGGTGGCTCCAGCAGTCCATTGTTAAACTCTGAAACTCTTCCCTGGGACAGATGGAGCTTATCAAAATGATAAAGGGAAAAACAGGCAACAATGGTTTAGCTCTGTTGATGGAAAAAAGTTTCTCTGGACTTAGTTGGGCATGTGGAAGAGGTCTATCAGGAGAGAAAAGGGAAAGGGAGACCAAGTTGCTAGGAGGTCTTACCCTAGTCCTAGAAACTGTAACTGCTGTCTCTGCACCCTTCAGAGCTCTACCTCAAAAAGGATAGAGTCCAAAACCAAGCAGGGATGCCCTCTACTTGAACATCCCCTGGCAAAAAGCCTCAGAAAAGCAATAACACTTGATAAACTATGGCATCTGACAGCCAGGCCAAGGTCTGGGCCCAGCATTTCTTGTCTCCCAGTTTTGCCTTGTCCTCAAGTAGGCAGGAGAAAGAGCAGTGTAGAAGCAGATGGAGCTGCAGAGAGAAGAGGCAAATCTTCCCTGAGCCTGGGGACACACGTGGGTCACTGCAGCAGAGCTGAGCTGAGCAGTTCCTGAAGGAGCTGCCTCCTTTGCTAGATCTGCTGCCAGGCTGCTCTGAAACCCTGGGAATTTTTGCTTCATCCCCTGGGTTTCCATGTCCTCCATCTCATCCACTCAGATGGCTCCATAGGGTGAAGAGGGTCTTTTCATTGTACATCCCCTGATCTAGCAGAACCTCGACTTTGTACTCTGGGATGGTCCTGCAGTGCCAAGAGCAGGAATGTTACCCCTGTCTGTAAGTGGAAGGGCACTCACAGAGAGCAAGGATTGTTAAATTTGATAAAGAAAAATGTGTAATAGTTCTGGTGCTTCTTACCAAGAAAACATGCTGGTATGAAAAGGTAAAAAGAGGAAAAAAAAACCCAAAACAACAAAAATAGACTTAGACTTAGATAGATTGAGATGTGTACAGAGGTTACCTAAAAGTGGAGTGACTTTCCATTGAGTAGACAGCCTGTGAGCTAACAAACCAAACAGATCAGCATGCAGAGCTTAAAGAGCTCTCATGGATTTTCAAGTGATTTTGGTGAAATAGAGGAAAAAAAGTTCAGAAAAAGCTCCTATCTTGTCTCCCTTTCCTGCTTATCCCCTCTGGAGAAAAATGAAATAGCAACACAAAAGAATGCTACAGAGGAGCTCTACATGATTCTCACTGCAGGCCTGGGTTAAATCAGAAGGTAATTTTACATATATATATATATATATTCTTGTTCACCCAAAGCAGCCAGGCTCTGATGGATATTGCTATGCTTAATATAACATCAAAGGGCCCCTGTTTTGCAGAAGACATTTCAATCTAATGTCTGGGTAAAAGGAAGAACGTGGGAGCTCTGAAATGAAGCAGTGGCCAAGAGGTGCAAATTCATGTTAATTGCCAGGGTATTCTTTTTGCATCCTGAATCAAAATATAGAGTCTAGTCCTTGTCACCTTCTGAGTGTTTGTTTTTTTTCCTGAGATTTACATAGTATTTTATCTATATTCTCTTTCAGCTCCTCTCAGGGAAGTCATTCACAGCACATAGTGAAAAGGCACTTAACCTTGAATCAAAATGTTTTGAAGACAATTGACATCTCTACTTGTGAAATTGTTCCCGATTTCAGTAAATTGCAGAAAAATGTGCCTAAGGGTAAGGTCTGTATTGAAGGAAAGGAAGGGTGAGAGTCTGGCCCTAGAATTCTCTACTGCCTGTTTTTCTGGAGGACAGGCAATGTCTAAGTGCACTAATAAGATAAATACAAGCAGGAATAGTACACTCTGTTCAAGGCTGGATATAGACATCCTTGAGGAAAGAAAAATACATGTTGTGCTAATAACTTGTATGTCAGTACCCAACACACACTTCCAGCTGGCATCTTATGCATATGGAGAGACAGGGACTGCTTGGTAGAAGGAGAAGTTGGTAAAGCAAATTATTATTATTGTAGCCTTCTTGATTTTGGCAGAACTCAGAAGAAAAACCCACAGAACTATGTTCACTCTCTTTCCAAACAAAACTTCATCTCTAAAAAGTGGTTTATCTTTCTCTGCCATGCAATGCTCCATCATTGATGTCTGTTTTAACTACTGAGCTTTCTAGATAGTCAGATGGATTTGATTTTACATTAGGTGATGGTATATCATGTCACCAGCTCTTCACATAATAGTTTTTACTCCAGACTGAGGAATGAATGTGATCTCAGCTGGCAGGTAGACAGAAGAGTCCCTGATCTATGGCTTTCCTTGCAAAAAAAAAATATCTGTGATGACTAGGGAGTCATTTCAGCTGCCACCCATAATCTTTTTGACTGGTAAATGCAGGACAATACAATGTCCTTGGTATATTAAATGCTATTTGACAACTGAACCACCTGTTTGTTCTTCAATGACTGTAACAGATATTTATGAAAACATACAGCCAAGGCTCCCCTCAGCTGTAAAATTCAATGCAGGTAAACTCATCCTCCACAGGGTTGAATCACAGGATGTAATGTTTTCACACAAAAAAAAACACAACAAAAAACCCCAAACCACCCAAACAAAAAAATCCACATAACCAAGAACAACAACAACAAAACACAAACAAAACAAACAAGGGGAAAAAGATGAATTTGACATTCATTTTACAAACAAAGGTGGATATGACTCATCTGCACTAGCAGAGGTCCTCAAAGCAAAGAGCAGGATCATTTTGAAGTGGCTCATCTCAATGACCAGTACAGATCAGGCATTTCTTGTATGAGCTGATTTTAGCCAGCCTGAGGAAAGTGCAAAGCCAGAACAGACTTGCTGACAACAACCTCTCCTAACTTTTGCAAATTTTGGCCTGACCTACTTCATGATGCAGGTTATTAAATTCTTCCAAGAATTCCTCTAGCTACCCAACAGAGAGTGCTTCTGTAATGATCTTTTGAAATACTCCCAGCCTTTTCAGAAAGACCTAGCTGATAGAAAAGATATTCTATTCCCATGGTCACTTATACTAAAAACCTGTTTGTACTATAATTTTAGTCTGCTTGTATCTATGCTTGGCTTCCAGGCTCTGGATTTAGACCCAACTTGATGTAAGAAATGAAAGATCCCCCACCCCATTCAGCTCTGCTAGCTCCCTCTGGTCCCCATGGGACCTGCCTTAAATGCAGTTTAGCATTAAATCGTTTAAAATAGCTCCATCTCCAAAGGCAAGAGTGAAAAGTTAATGGGAAAACCCACTGGTTACATACAGTATTGAAATGTAATCGAAAGTACTTAGCAGGAGTTGTACTTGGCTAAAGTGGCCTTCAGTCTGTGCATCTTGTTTCTACTGGGGTATTGCAGAGGAGTAGAAATGATGTCACTCCCGAGTTGCATCCCTCTCCCAGCAACTGGGATGGGAGGGAGGGAAGGAGGCTCTCCTGGCTGCTTCACAGACCAAGTGCTGCACAGCTTGACACTTCCCGAACTTTGCTTTTTAATTGCATTATGTGATCACTGTCAGCTCTGGGTGTCCCAGGTGTGCTCAGCTCTTCCCCAAAGCTGCTCGCTTCAGTAATAGCCCTGCCAGCTCTCATTAGCACCTTCCCAAAGGTAATCCAAACAGACATCACTATCCTGGTGAAGTCCAACATGGGTCATTTCCATGAACCAGAGGAATTCATTATGAATGAGTGCTGCAGAAACCTGCAGCAGGCCGAGGATAGAGAAGTAAATGGGGAGAGACTTTAGAGAACAGCTCATGCATCTATAATACAATTCCCTGCCAGAAGAAATGACAGCTTTGATGTGGCTTTCTTTGCTTTTTTTTTTTTACCTTGATCCCAGACTCCAAGCACAGCACAGCACCTTCCTCTCTGAAATGAAGATGAAAGATAATTGCAACTCAGACACCAGTTTTCAAAGAGGTAGGACTCAGCAGCTGAGATGGTACCAAGTTTTGACATTCCTCTGGACTTTGCAGACTGAAAGGATATTTTTCAGGAAAAGATAATGAACCAATAACTGCTTTTGGAGGAAGTACCTCACTTTACAGTTACAGAATTATTAAATATTATTAAATTAAGTTGAAAGGGACCTTAAAGACCATCTAGTTCCAACCCATCTGACATGGGCATGGTCATCTCCCACTGGATCAGGTTTCTCAAAGCCCTGTCCAATCTGGTTTTGAACACTTCTAGAGACAGGAAACCTACAGATTCCCATAGCAACCTGTTCCACTGTCTCACCATCCTCACAGTAAAGATTTTCTTCCTAGAATCTAATAAAAATCTGCCCTCTTTCAGTTTAAAACCACTACCCTGTTGCCCACTACAATCACTAATAGAGTCCCTCCCCATTTTCCCTGTAGGCCTTGTTGGCCTTGTAGCCAAGTCTGAGCTCAAATTGTTTGTGATGCTATCAGGAAGTGTTAAAGAAAAAAAAATAATAAATATATATATATAAAATCAAAGAGATCCTATGCATAATTCTGTATTCTTTAAATTTACATGTTACAGAATTTCAAGGAAAACTCTTCTGCTCTGGAAAGTCAAGGATACAAAATTAACCATGGGCATGGTCATCTCCCACTGGATCAGGTTTCTCAAAGCCCTGTCCAATCTGGTTTTGAACACTTCTAGAGACAGGAAACCTACAGATTCCCATAGCAACCTGTTCCACTGTCTCACCATCCTCACAGTAAAGATTTTCTTCCTAGAATCTAATAAAAATCTGCCCTCTTTCAGTTTAAAACCACTACCCTGTTGCCCACTACAATCACTAATAGAGTCCCTCCCCATTTTCCCTGTAGGCCTTGTTGGCCTTGTAGCCAAGTCTGAGCTCAAATTGTTTGTGATGCTATCAGGAAGTGTTAAAGAAAAAAAAATAATAAATATATATATATAAAATCAAAGAGATCCTATGCATAATTCTGTATTCTTTAAATTTACATGTTACAGAATTTCAAGGAAAACTCTTCTGCTCTGGAAAGTCAAGGATACAAAATTAACCAGGCTTTTGAGGTCAGCCCAATAAAGACATGCAAAATAAAGTTCTTCCTCTCTACTTCAGTAGGCTCACATCATGTCCCATGGTCCTCAGACAAAAACTTCTCCCCAGGTGAGATTCCCTTGCACTACTGTAGATACTTTTCTGATTGTTTTGTGATGTAATTGGGCTCTAGGTTGCACTGATGTTTGTTAGAGTGATCTCTTTGTTCCGCTGCAGTTAAGTGAGTGTCTGGGGATATTCTGAAGTGTCCGTGTGGCCTGAGAAGGGATTCATTTACCAAGCACCTCTGAAAGGGACTTAACAGGAGGGAACATCCTAAGCAATTAACATCGCTACTTCTCATTAAAATGTGCCACTTGAATTACAAAAAAAGAGGNAGAATCTAATAAAAATCTGCCCTCTTTCAGTTTAAAACCACTACCCTGTTGCCCACTACAATCACTAATAGAGTCCCTCCCCATTTTCCCTGTAGGCCTTGTTGGCCTTGTAGCCAAGTCTGAGCTCAAATTGTTTGTGATGCTATCAGGAAGTGTTAAAGAAAAAAAAATAATAAATATATATATATAAAATCAAAGAGATCCTATGCATAATTCTGTATTCTTTAAATTTACATGTTACAGAATTTCAAGGAAAACTCTTCTGCTCTGGAAAGTCAAGGATACAAAATTAACCAGGCTTTTGAGGTCAGCCCAATAAAGACATGCAAAATAAAGTTCTTCCTCTCTACTTCAGTAGGCTCACATCATGTCCCATGGTCCTCAGACAAAAACTTCTCCCCAGGTGAGATTCCCTTGCACTACTGTAGATACTTTTCTGATTGTTTTGTGATGTAATTGGGCTCTAGGTTGCACTGATGTTTGTTAGAGTGATCTCTTTGTTCCGCTGCAGTTAAGTGAGTGTCTGGGGATATTCTGAAGTGTCCGTGTGGCCTGAGAAGGGATTCATTTACCAAGCACCTCTGAAAGGGACTTAACAGGAGGGAACATCCTAAGCAATTAACATCGCTACTTCTCATTAAAATGTGCCACTTGAATTACAAAAAAAGAGGTCCACTTGAATTACAAAAAAAGAGGTCCTCAACCTCAACCAGCAAGGCAAGGGGATTGCCCAGGTGTTGGCAGCACTGACTGCTCTTGCTCAAAGCTCCAGCAGGCATTTTGCAATCCTTTCTCCCAGCCAACCTGCCCCAGTCCAGTGCTTGTGTGTTATTCCCGATTTGCCCGTTGCAAAGCCAATGCCCAGAGCTCTTTCCCCGACTTTGCCTTCAACGATACTATGCCTAAATTCCCGAGCTTCAATACAATATCCTGTCTCCTTTCAGAACAACATTTAACTGTACTGTTGAAACCCACCAGCAAGTCAGGATATTCTATTAGATACTTGAGGTTGCAGACACACACACTTGCACTGTTTCTTTTTTTCTGGTGCCAATACAGAGAGATGGACTCCGGGAAATGGCCATTTCTGTTTGCCGTCTCTAAGACTGGACAAAGCCAAAATTTCCTTGTGGGAATGGCAGATGCAATAGACAAAACTCAAAGCTAACAGGGTGTGCTGGCGCAGTTTGATGCCTTGGCCATTAACCTCCCGGTGCTTAACTGGTGCCTCAGGGTCTGGTCTGGTCTGTGTTTTGTTGGTCCCCTCAACCAGTCAGTGACCACAGCGCACCCTTGATCTAAGCGCCAGAGGAAATGTTTCTCTGCAGAGCAGCTGATTTGGCAGAGGGATCATCCCTTGGACACCCCATCCGAGGACATTCCGTGGATTGAGGGAGTCTCCGTGGTTCGAGTGGCCTCACCCCCAGCTTTGAGTGAGTGGTGTCTGGGGCACTCTGGTGTGGGAGGTTTCCCCTTGAGGGAGCGTGTGCCCGTTTTGGTTCG
>VYZU01005074.1:1727-21893 GCA_013401355.1 Ceyx cyanopectus
CTCTGAGGGGAGGACAGGGCAGCTCTGAGGGGAGGACAGGGCAGCTCTGAGGGGAGGACAGGGCAACTCTGAGGGGAGGACAGGGCAACTCTGAGGGGAGGACAGGGCAGGCCGGGCTGCAGGGACCTGTAGGGCCTCTCGCCTGCTGGACCAGCAGCCACTCAATGCATAGAATCAGAGAATCAGAGAATCAGGGACCTGCAAAGGTCACCTAGTGCAGCCCCCCTGCAGGGAGCAGGGACACCCTCAACTAGCCCAGGCTGCTCAGAGCCTTGGCCAACCTCACCTGAAATAGCTCCAGGGATGGGGCCTCAACCACCTCCCTGGGGAGCCTGTGCCACTGATCCACCACCCTCAAGGGCAAGAACTTCTTCCTGAGATCCAGTCTAAATCTGCTCTTCTCTAATTTAAACCATTACCCCTCATCCTTTCACTCCAGGTCCTTGGAAACAGCCCCTCTCCAGCCTTCCTGGAGCCCCTGTCATGAAAATGATCAAGTTAATTTACTACACAGAGCACCTGATAAAAGGAATTGTAAGATGAATAGATCAAGTCCACAGGACGTTAACCCTCTCACACTCCTGAGTGCCACTGCTTGATTTTCACACATTTCTAGGTTTTTACACCTGCTGCACTCAGGCTCTGAGCACAGACGTGAATCCAGAACTGAGCCCAACCCCACCAAGACAAATACTAAAGCATTTCTTCTATACTCATTCAAAAAAATGAGTAAGATGAGGAAGGTGCCGCTTAAAATTATTATTTTTTTTTTTAATGGGAAAAAAACATAAAGATTATAAAAAAAAAAAAGAAAAGAAAAATTGCTCTTCAAAACAGAAAGGAAAACTGAAGAATTCATAGATTAATAGAGGAAACTAAAATACTTCTCACAAATACACGAATGTAAGTCAGGCTTATATTAAATATTTTATACCAGTCATTTTGAAGAGCTTTATTTCACTTTTGAATGTTCTGAAAAGCTTTTGCCCATTTCTGTAACAATCCTGCCTAAGCTGAAAACCCTTTTGGATGGAAAACCTGAATTTTGTTTTCAGAAGACTGTCATTTATTTTTCTTTTTTTTTTTTACTTTTATTTCTCATGGAAGAGAAAAATGACCTTTTTACTTTGAAAAGTGCCAATTGTGATGCATTTTTATTTTCAGTGCACAAAGTTCTAATTGAGAAACTTCAGGGCACTCTAACTCCATCTACCTTGTTAGTTTGTTCCAGGTAGGTTAATCAGCCTGACTTTCAGAAATGTGTGATTTAATTCTGTTAGGACTTTGTCTGGCTCTCAGTAGCAGGGCTAATGAGAATATCACACCGCAAGGTGCCTAAGAGAAAGGTTATTTTCTGTGACATATCAAACCCAGTACATGGAATAACACAGTCTCAGGAGGTTCAGCGCTGCAAAAAGCCTTAAAAAAATCGTTCTATCAGATATGGAGAGGAGCAGTCACTGGCAAAAGAGTGATGTGGGCAGACCTGGGTGGAACAACTGATGGGTTTAGCAGTGACTGTCAGAACATCTCTACTCTGGGCTGGAGGCATATGGCTTCAAAAGGTACATCTGAGCCTTGCTAGGTCTGGTATTACCTCGCAGGGCCGTGGCAGTGTGAAGAGCCCGTTGCTTTTCCAAGCAGCTTGTTCACCAGCAGCACATTTGGCTTGGCTCTCTGGGAAGCAGGAGTTTTGGTCTGTTCCCCCCACCCCAGAGACAAATTCCATGGTAGGCCTAAAGGGGACTGTTTGAACACTTGTTTTGGGGACTGTTCCAGCCCCTGTGCTACCAAACCCTCTATTTTACTTCCCTTTGCTGGGAGGTTTTGTCTGCCCCTTTTCAGGAGGAAGCTTGGATACACTTGGATGTAGTGTTACAGGATTCTCTATCCTTTTTCTGTAGGGTGCTTTTAGAGAGGATCCTTTTAGAAAGGATTATCTATCCTTTGAACACTTTGGGAGCCTCACCCAGAATGATACAGGTAACCATCCTGACTGACTCCAAGTGCATCTTTCCGTACTCCCTCAGCTACTGCTCATAAATAAATACTGGTGGAATTCAGAGCAACAGCAGCAAATGCCAACTTCTGTCACATGAAAGATGAGCACTGAACTCCCAGAACCCCTTCAGCACTTCTGATACGCTTTAAAACAGAACTTTCAGAGAAGCTCTTATGGAAAACCTGCATTTTCCCCAGCACTTTTTCTGGGAGAAAGTTTCTAGAGCACCATGTGGATTTCTTGGTTCAAAGTCAAAAAAAGACACAGCCTTCAACAGATAAAAAAACTTCAGTCTGTTCGCACTGAGGATGAGATTGTCCCTGGCAGATGTGTGTGAATCTGTTCTCCCAGTCCCTGGAGACTGGAGGCTCCCAGGCTGGGGTGGGACACAGCTCTCCGGGATGGTGTGAGGATAATCCCGACCCAAGCAGGGCACCCAGGCAGATCATTTGCTGTCCTGTCTGCTTTCAGCAGCCTTGGCTCTCCCAGGCTGCTGAGCTGAAGCTGTTCCACAGAGCCCTGTTCAGCTCAGCAAGCTGAAGGTGCACGTCCCATTTTCCATGCAAGTGCCCTAACCCGTCAGAGGATCCGGAGCCTCCCTGTCACTGTTCTCACAGGCTTTGTTTAAGGCACTAAATGTTGCTCGGGGTAGGTGTAAAACTTTGCCATGCTGTGAAAACCACTTCTCACCTAATTCCTGTGAAGTCTTTCTCCAGAGACCCCACCAGGTGCATCCAAAGCCAGCAGAAAATAACAAGCCTGGAGCCGAGGCTCAGACTAAGCAGCGGGGTGAAGGTCTCCATCCCTTTTCAAAGCATTCTGTCTCAGTTGGAGAGACATTGTCTTTAACACCGAAGCAAAAATTAGGGATTTTCTAAACTAAACAAATTATTTAATTATTTCCCCCTAACATTTCCTTCTGCAGGAAGGCTGGAATTTAATCAGAAATATGTTAATGTGCCATTTGCTAATTTCACTCTCATTCCATCTGGGGACAGTAAGATCTTCTCCTCTGATATGTTTTCAATGTACTTGTCAGAATTATTAGATCTTGAAGAAGAAGAAATAAAGTTTCTTGCTTTTTGCAACTATTTTTTTTTTCATTCTTATCCCTGAGTTCTCACATGAGGCAAATCAAGATAAACTCATGTTTCTTCCCAATTAAGCCGAGACCATTTCAGCTGCCACTCATCCTCTATCTTCTCTAGATATCTGGAGTGAATTCTGATTGCTATTTTTCTTTCAAGATCTTTTCTTGATCATAATTGGAGTCTAAAATTAGCCTGAGAGAGGGACAAATTCAATTTTGTGACTTCAAAGATTGTTTTTCTAACCCCAGGTTGCTTATAGAAGTAATATCGGACCACTGCCTAACAAGAAAGAAATCAAGGGGTGAAAGAAGATGATCTGTGACCATCCAGTCCCTTCTACTGCGGACAGGCAGAGAAACAAACCCTATCCTAGACAATTCAGTTTTCTCAGCCTGCCAAGTCTACACCAGCACCAAGCCCCTGCCCGTGGTCTCCTGGAGAGCTGCTCCTTCTCACACCATCTGCCAGCGCCACGGCGAGTGGTTCATTTCCCTGACTCCCCTCCAGCCACTAATGAGAGCTCTGCTCCCTGAGATGAAGATTCCGAGCACCTGAAATAGGTTCCCGCTCCAAACCCTGTCCAGGGAGGCTGTCTCTGGCTCCAGCCAGCCAGTGAAGTCAGCTGGCAGAGCAGCTACAGCCTCCCACACTCCTTCCATGCCAGCAACTATTCTACTAATAGGATCTGGGATTGTCAAAGTCCCAACATTTGGGCTGTGTGTCTGTCACAATGTTTTCAGAGGCTTACATATGCCTCTGGCTCCTGTGCTCCAGGCAGTCACGTTACTCTGATATATTCATATATGTTAACACACAGCCCCGGCCAAACAAGATGGAGCAGCAAATTCAATGCTTTTCTAAACCACTGGAGATCTCCCTGGCCATGGGAGAGGAGGAGACAACAGAGAGAAGCTCCTTGTTCTCCTGTCTCTGCCCACTGGCTATGTGGGTCCTCCCAGGAGCCTGGAGGAGGTGGGTGCCACGGGGACGGGAGCAGTGGGGTGCATTTGAGTCTGTTCAGCCCCTGCCTTTCCCTGGGGCTTCAGGAAAGCCCTGATTTGCTCTTTCCCATCTCTAAAGCATCATCTAAAGCATCTCTTTCTCTCCTGGTCTCCTGTCAGCTATGAGCTCAAGATTTCCTATTTTTTACCACTTCAGCATTAACTCTTCCATCTGTGTTCTGTCCACAACACGTTTCAGAGCTTCTCAGAAAGACCTACAACAGAGCTTTTAGTAGTTGAGGGAATTGGCATTGATGGGATCCCTGTTACAATTTGTTAGGGTTTTATGTTGCATGTAAAAAAAAAAAAAAAAAAAAGGTACTCAGAAGTGGTAAATTTATTTTTCAAGGGTTTAGTGGAGCTTAAATTATGCTTTGGCCTTGCTCTTCTCAGGGGTGGATTTCACCTGGGGTGAAGCAGAATGGCCTGGTTAGTGAAGATATAGATTTCAAATACTAACTCCTGCTGTTTAATGATCACTTAAACTTGTGCTATCATGATACATAACTGCTACTTCCCCTGAAGTTTTCCAGCTCGGAACTGAGGTTAGCTGCTAGAGGCCGGGAGGCAGAGCCCTGGCAGTGCTCAGAGGCAGAGCGGGAAGCGAGGCTCCCGCCGCAGACCCCGCCCAGCCCCGCGCCTCAGCTGGGTGGCTGTGGGGAGAGTCCAGCCCGGGGCACCGCTGGGCTGGCTCTTCCCTGGCAGAAGCACTAACGATCCAGGGGTTTTGCTTTGTCCAGTGCCATTCTGCACGGACCAGCTTACAGAATCAGAGGCAGCCAGGAGGAAAAGACTGACATTTCAACAATGTGCTTTGAAGGAAGAGAATTTTTCCTCCCCTTTCCCTCCAAATCACAAGAACTTCCATTGGAAACTTCTTACCGAACTAAAAATTTATCACTTGTCTATCCACTAAACTCCCCGTTCTTTTACATCTGTATGAGAGCCACCAGGCTTCTGCAGAGGAGCAGAGGAGAGGCACTAATAAACAGACAAAGCCCAACTGAGAGAGCCGGTTTGTTTTGACAGAAATCAAACCACGTGTTTCCATTTGGACGACCCAGTCAATAATCATGAGCAATCTGAAAGCTCTGTAGAGAAAGTTTTGCTGGCAGACAGCTCTTACCCACCCCCCTGCCCACGGCTGCAGGGGGGGAAGGCAGCTTTCCGGGAAGGAAGGTTGACAGACAAGCTAATTGTGCTGTCCTGCCATCCTCTCTGTGTGTCCCTGCAGCAGATGCAGTGCTGTTGGCTCTGCTTGGGCTCCCTGGTGCCCACAGAGAGCTCTGGGTGCCCACGGTGTGTGGCAGCAGCTCCCAGCCTCCCCCTGAGCAAGGGCAGTGGGGGCTGGGGGGTGTATGCTCTAGAGAAAGGAATATGGGGCTCAGTTGAGGCTGTACAGGTCCAGTAAGTGTGTTACACCAGTAACTGGTGCCAACGGCCAGTCCTCTGCAGGGGTCTTCAGTCAGGAGAGTGGAGGTGACAGGAGACATCCTTTGGAGGAGGTTGGCAAAGAGCAGCAGAGAATCCGGGTGGTTCTGTACGTGGTACAGGAGGATGAGCAGCTCCTGGAGCTGTTCGTCAGGAGTAGGGATTTCTGATGGCTTTGGATTCGAAGAACACATATCCGGGAACTAGGAAATTAAATTATCTCTTTTTAGAACAATTCTATTTTTTTTTCCTAATTTGGTTTGACTGTGTCTCAAAAACTCATTTTGAGTGTGTCTCAAACACATTTCTGAGTGTGTCTTAAACTCTTGCAAGTGTTTAAAGATCTTTACAAAAGCTGTCTGCTTCCTATATACAGTACCCTATAAAAAATAAAATTCAAGAGTAAACTGGAGTATGTCTAGTGACAACGCGTGGTGCTGCCACAAAGAAGGTGTCCCTTGAATGTGAGATGCTGCTGCTTTGCATTTATTTATTTATCTGACTGGAGACTGGCTGAATATCTGACCCGCGACACCAGACGCAGGGACCTTTCCCCCCTGCCCAGAGGAGGCAGCTGCTTATCCCGGCGAGTGCTGCCCAGGGCCCAGCTCTGCCTTAAGCTGTCTTTGAAAAGCAGCTCCTGTTGCCCAGGGCACTGCAGCTTTCTCAGCACTGCCCACGCTGCCCACAGTCACCTCTCGTATCCCAGCCTGAACTGGGCACGTCCTGAGCTGGCTGGGCTGGCAGCACCCTCAGCTGCCACCCCTCTGCCAGGGACGGCTCAGCTCACTGCTTCTGCTGTGGCAGAGACACGCTCGGGTTCCACAGCATGGCTCAGTGCAGAGACAGAGAACAAAGCAATAGAAGCAGGTGGGTAAGTGGGCAGACAGACAGTGCCAAGGGATCAGATAAAACCAGATGCAGTCAGCACAGAGAGGAGAGCAGGGCAGGTTCTCCCACAGCCAGCACTGCGAGCTGCTGGCACAGGGCTGTGAGTCAGACCCCTGACAGATGAGAGGGGAGGAAGAGCAGATGAAAGAACCAAGGCTTTTCCAGACTACCAGACCAAGTTCTCAGAAGGAGCAGGTGACTCTAAAATGTTCCCTGAGTGACACAGAGCCACATGCCCAGGTGCTGGCAGGAAGGTGTCAGACTGCCCTCGTCACCCTGTCTGCAGGGTTTTCCGTGGCTGACCAACACTGTTACTGGGGGAAGGCAGGGAGGCCTCTGACCTTTTGCTCTACTTATTATATTTTCCCTATTAAAAAAAAATCCTGTTTAGTTAATAGGCTCCAAAAGGGGAAAAATGTCCCATTAATGAGCAACCAATAGAGACTTTTCCAAGCACCTGACAGGGCTAAAGCCATAAATTCTGTGAATTAACTAGAGTGGAGTTATGGATGCAAGCAGGAATTCAGCCAGGAATGAATTAAAAGAATTCAGCTTCAAATTCATCAATGTCCTAGTTAATATTTTGGCCTCACAGTGGTCCAGAAATGATGAGGGGAAGAACAGAATTGACAGTAATAACAAGGCTGTTGAGGGCTCTTTGTGCGTCTGGTTGGCACAGAGGCTGGTGAGAGGTTAACAGCTCAGCAAGAGCTGCTCCTCCCAACACTGCCTCCAGCTGCTGCTCTCCTGCCTCTGCCTCTGCTGCAGAGGAGTCCTGGGGCCTTCTGCTCACAGCCCTTGGGAGAAACACAGCCAAGGAAAACGTGCATGGACTGGAGTCCCAAAGGGCTGTTCTTCTAACCTGTGTTATTATCCCCAACGAGAGCAGGAGGAGACAGATGTACAAAGATGTTCCAAAATCAACTGCTAAGAGAAAACACTTTGTTGTGGAAGTTGGGAGCTTTCTTTTTTTACAGCCCAAGCAGGTCCATCATCCCAGGGCAGAATTACTTGACTTCACTTGTTAAATGGTGCTTTGGCCAGGTGCACTGAAATGTGTCACTTCCATTTCTCAGCATGATAAATGAATCTCCATCACTGCTCCTTACATCTAATTTCAGTGCAGGCCCACAGTTACACATCCAGGTTTCAATAATATGTTAACCCATCTGTGTTAAAAATGTATTCTGTATTTTACACATTTATTCATGTGACTTAGAAAAAAACTGTCAAACCACTTATAAAAAATGAAGATTAGGGAATTTTCTTCCAGCCAGTTCAAGTGGGATCCTTCACTCATTGGTGTAGTGGTCCAAAAATGTAAATGTTCCCTTCTGAACTAATTATCTGTAGTCTCTTGAAGAAGCAGGCAGCTCTAAAGCATGATTTCCTTCATGCATTTCGACACAGACCCCAGGAGAAGGAAGATGTGCCCATTTCTTTCAGCCTTCAAAGAAGTCCAGACAATTGGTGCAGACTGAACCAGACCACTCAGATTCTGTCACCTCTCTCTTGAGACTGTTGCAAATCTTTGCAGGTCACAGTCTCTAGGCACAGAAAAAAACAAACTCACTCCTTTTTATGTAGACAAATGCAGCTGTGTCACCAGACAACTCGGCCAGCTCCCTGACTGTGTCTCACTGGTTCCTGGCCACAGTGCAGCCACCCACCCAGCACCCCATGCAGGTGGAGGCAGCTGGGAGGGCACTCCCAGGCTCCCAACACAGCTCTGCAGCCTGGCCTTGGACCACTTCCCAGCTTAACTGCTCCACAAACACCAGTGTTTGTCAGATCAACATCCCTTCAAGAGGTTAAACTGCTGTTGAAAATTCTGATTTCCCTTCCAATTCTGCATTCCCTCAGCGTGGAGAGTTGGAGCCACAGCAAACACACAGGCAGCTGGACAGACTTTAGCCCAGACAGAACTGTGAGGACACTTGTAGAAGGTGCTTTCAAAGTTTGGGTTTCATCACTTGTAGACTTCGTGTTGCTTTACATCTCATTTCCACCAGGAAACAACTCTTCTTGTTGTGCCTTGGCATGGATTGACAGCACAGCCACACACACAGACCCCACTCCTGCCCCGGAGCTGGCGTGGGAGCACCCTGGGGTCACCCCCTGCTCTCCAGTGGCTGGGAAGGGAATGGAGGCTTTGGTGTGGACACTGGCACTGTGGGCAGCAGCAGTGTGCTGGATCAATCCCAGCTCCTTGGTGACCCAGCTCCTCTGCTCACCAAGGTGGTCGGGTACTGAGCCCCTCTGCTGCTCCTCTGCCTGGCCTGCTGCTCCCTGGACGCTGCCCGAGCTCTCTCAGGTGGGTCTGCACAGCCTGGGCATCCCAAGGGGTTACCCTACCTCCTGGGCAGGCAGAGAGGGAGGATTTGGCCTCACCTGTGAGTTCAGCTTGTTCCCAAGAGCTGCAGGATCTGGGGCTGGCAGGCCACAGGCAGTTTGCAGAGCACAGCACTGCTGTGGGCACCATGCACTCTGACCTGCACAGCCTGAGTTCACTCCACAGGCCACCCCTCAGGCTGCTGCTGCACTCCCTGTCCATGGGTCACCCTGCAGGCTGCTGCTGCATTCCCTGTCCACAGACCACCCCTCAGGCTGCTGCTGCACTCCTGTTGGACAGAATTCTCCTTCCCTTCTCCCCCTCTCATCAGTTCCTCAGCTGTTGTCCCCAGGCCCCCAGAGCCGATGGCTCTCTGGCAGGTCTAACACCTTCTAGATAAGATAATATTAATGTCAGTAATGATGTATAATGTTGGCTCTTCTGCTCCAGGATCCAGCTTTATCTATCTGCTTCCCCGCTCCAAAGAATTCTCTATCTAACATCCACAAATGTGTTTTGTTTTGTGTCTGCTTTTGATAATGCTGACAATGACAGACAATGTAATTTCTTCTGCAGCCTTCAACTACAGGCTGAGCAGAGCTGGCACCAGGCGTCTGCCCGAGCACACGACTTGTCAGAGCTGCACTGCAGGAGCAACAAATTGTTTCTCATTGATTTCAGCTCCTTCCTCAGCTGGGGATTTGAAGCTGGAGAGGCTGTAGCTGGAAAGCAAGTTCCTCAGTCTGCAGACATCAGCAGCGGGTGCTGGGATCCCCAGGAGCAGACACTGGGCTGTTCAGAGCACGAGCCAGTGCCCAGGCACAGCAGGCTGGGCACAGGGACTGCTGTGGTGGGCAGGAGCACCATCATAAAAACACAGTCACACTCCAGGTCCCCAGCCCTTGTTCATCAGGCAAGATACTGCCTGAAAAACCATGAGGTTCAGGGTGTTTGGGATCATGGATTTCAAGGGCCATTCACTCAGTATCTGGTTTCTGCCCATTTGGAAGGTATTCCATGTTGAAAATGTTTTCTCCTCTAACATTTAGAAGTTCATGGAAGGGGAGAATTAAAAGACAGGGATTTTTAAACAAAGCAGCAAACAACCCAAACATAAGATTGATAACAGCCATAAAAGTCTCGTTAACTACTCTACCCAGCCTTTGTCACAGTAACACCGAGGTGAGTGCTGCTGCCAGCAGTGAGGAACCCCATAGAACCTCAAGATAATCACAACAATATTACACATAATAACAAAAGTTATATAACAATAATAGTATATACAACAAAAAATTATTTCAAAGCTTCCATTATTTTTTGGGAGGAGAAGGAGAGAGATGGGAGGAAGTTAAGGATCAAAACCCCTATTTAAGTGGCTATGTTATTAATTATCTCAATTTTCGGTATTTGCTGCCAGTCTCCCCAGTCTGATGATCCAGCCCTGGAGCCCTTTGTTTTGCCTATCAACCAGCTCGGGGGAACCCATTTCACAGTCACAGAAGCTCTGGGTGTCTCAGGCAGAGATGGATTTTTCATTCCCTTCTTCTCTTCTCTTTTTTTTTTTATTTTATTTTTATTATTATTTTTAAGAGAACTACAATCAGTGCCTCAAAGCCAAAGGAATGTCAGGGGCCAGAAAAAGAACTAAAATGCTTTCAGCTCATCCTGCTGCTGCAGGACTGTGTCTGCTCCTGGCTCTGGGACCTCTCCTCGCTCCGGACTCGGGGGAGCTGCCAGTTACTCTGGGAATTTCCCTTTCCCCATCAGCTGGCACGAAGGATCCCAGATAGCCAGGAAAGGCAGCAGACAGAGAATTGATAGAGTGCACTTCTCTGCCCTGCAATGAATCACTCAAAAGAAAAACCCCAACTCATTCCTTTTCTTAGATTCTTTTTGCACTGAGCATCTCCTCGGTGATTGGTGTTGCTGGCAGCCCTGAGGAAAGAGCTCCCTCTTCTCCTGCAGGAAAAATCCAAGGGCATGTATTCCAGTGTAGTCTTTGGAGGCAGGGCTCTCTTCTGTCACCAGGGAAAACAATCACTCGATTTATTCTGCTTGGGAATAAAGGCCTCGGGCAGAGAGCAGTGGGCAGCCCGGGCGAGCAGGCATCTCACCCTGAGCAACCTCCCTCCAGCTCTGAACTGGGGAGAACCTTGGTCCTGCAGAACAGAAGGTGTCATCCCTGCTGTGGGGCTTAGACCAGGGCTAGAGAGACTCCAGGGACCAGATCCTGAGAGGCTGGGAGGACAAAAACTCCCTTGAGATGTCTGGGGAACGCCACTGGACCCAAGAGCACTCCCCAGCGGGATGGCAGGGGGGCACCTACTGCTGGGAAAGGGGCTGAACCCCAGCAGACTGAGCTTGGGTCTCCACTCCAACCAACCAGGTCCTACTGCCTCCCCCTCCTGCCCCCAAGCCCAGCTAATGCACACGTGTGTGTTTCTGGCACCAGGGGACACCCCCCAGCTCTGCTACTTGAGCACCTCAGTCCTCCAGCCCCCGTGTGAGGCTGATGCTGCAGAGGGCCCAAGGTGCCAGCAGCCTGACCCCCTCCCCCTGCCACAGCCCCCTGGCACCACCAGCTCTGCAGTGACCCCCAGAGCAGATGTGGGAACTGAGCTACTTCAATCAAACAGCTTTTTTCAACTTTTCTTTTTTCTGTCCCTTTTCCCTCTGGGGTAGTTTGAACCTGGATCCATCCCCTGCGGAACCCCCCCCAGTGGTTGCTGGCACCAAGGGCAGACTGAGCCCATGGCAGGAGCCTCTGTAGTGGGAGCAGGGGTAGGAAGGGGCTTGTAGGATGGTGGGAATCGTAGCAGCAGCAGAATCAAAGCTGTTAGGATGCCCCAAGCACCACATGGCTCAGCTGGAGAGCTATGCTTCCCTTTCTGAATTGCTCACCCCTCTCCGCACACTGAGGGTGGCTCCAGATTGAAATTACACTGCAAAGTCTATTTTTTTTATTATTTTTTTTTCCAAGCAGAATGCTCAGAATACAACACACACGTCTGTCTGACATCCAAATACAGCACAGCCTCCTGCACACTCACACACACACACACGCACACACACACATGCACACACACACACACACACTCCTGCAGACTCTGCCTCTACTGCACATCCCTCCTTCCCTTACACTTGGGAAGGCAAAGACACAGATGTTCTGCAGCACATCTGGATGCTGAGGGAGCAGAGACTGGCTGGGTCTCCTTACAGAGCCTGACAACTAATACAACATGTCTGGGGGGAGGGGTGGTTGATGGGGGTTTGGGCACCTTGCTGGCAGCTGCTGGACAGTGCCCACTAGGCTGGCACAGCCCTGCTCTGTTTTGGGTCCTCCCTCTTCGTTGCTTCCTAGACACAGGAACAAGCTGAGCTGACTGGAAATGCTTTGGGAGGGCTGGTGATGGAGAGGGGCAGTTGAAGAGGTGACTCGATTTCCCCTTCACCAGCCCTGCAGGGTGGGACTGCAGGATGCCCAGACCTCAGAAAAATTGCTGAGGCCCGGGATGGTCCTGACAGTTCAGCCCTGAGTTCCACTGGACGAGGTGATTCTTCAGAGTGAGTCCTCCGGGCACTGAAACCACATCCCTGACCTGCTCTGGAGACATTCCAGCCCCACCTGGATCTGTTCCTGGGTGACTTGGTCTAGGTGATCCTGCTCTGGCAGGGGGGTTGGACTGGATGATCTTCTAGGTCCCTTCCAACCCCTGACATCTGTGATTCTGGGATTCCGTGACCTCTGGAATTTTTAGCTTCTCCTCTAAACTACTGGCCACAGTCACCCCTCCAAGGGTCCTCTGGGGATCCAGCAGAAGGACTCTGGGGATCATTTCTTCAGACCACCTAACAAGCTCTGAGAGAAAAGCATCACAGTTTTTGCTGAGGTGTCTCATTTCCACGAGAGGAAAGGTTTTCCCAGCCAAGAGATCTGTCTGGCAGCAGTTTTTCCCCCCCCAGACCTCATCAGAGAGGTGGCAGCCAAGCCACCATGGTGCAGAACCCCTACCAACAGCACAGCTCTGTGTGAGCAGAGAGAACTCCTGCAGTGGTTCTGGGCTCTGAAAGGAAGGGCAGTGACCCAGCTCCCAGCCACAGCTCTGCTGGGATCAGTGCTCAGGCACTGCCTGCTCCCCTGGGGTTGTCACTGGGAAAGCCCTGCTCCCCTGCTCTCCTGTCCCCCTGCCCTCCTGTCCCCCAGGGGTTGTCACTGGGAGAGCCCTGCTCCCCTGCCCCCCTGCCCAAGGCTAAAATGGTGCTTTGCAAGAGCCTCCAAGAGGGGAGGAAGAGGAGGCCTTGAGAGAAGGAGAAGGTCTTTCAGTGCAACCGACATCTCTGTGCAAGGAGAGTTTTCCCAGCTCTGAGCACAGACCTGCTCATGGAGGAGGAGGAGGAGAAGGTGGGGATGGTGCCTCTGTGCTTCCTCCCAGCAGCAGGGAGGCAGTGAAGGTGATGGCTGCCTGCTGGGCAGGATATAACCTGCCTGCCGGGCAGGATCCAAGCTGCCTGCCAGCCCCCAGCAGCCAGCCAGGGTGGGGCAGGCTCGGGCAGCACTGGCCAAGGCCCTGGTGGATGCTCTAATCGAATGTTCACAAGCAATTTGCACTCATCATCAGGTCCTGACTGCAGCAGGGGCTGTGCCTTACACACCAGAAGTGGGAAGCAGCGTCAGCTCTACCAGAGAGACCCTTGCACAAGAAAACACTGCATTTTAAAGCCTCTCTCTTTCCTTTTCTTCATGTTCTTTCCTCAGAACTGCCCCTCCTTCCACCTCGTATTTCCACTTTCTTCTCTTAAGGAGAGAAACTGGGACTGACAGTCCCACACCTTTCTACTGCAACTCAGGAAGATTTTCTTCTCCTCCTTCCCCAGATCACTTATTTTTCATTTTCCTCTTCTCTGGCTCTGTCTCCAATGTGATCAGCTCAGAATAATTTTCTTCTCCCACTCCTTTCAAGAGCCTCATACTGGGGCGGGGGAGCTTTTGCAGAAAGCAAAGCAAACAAACACCAATAAATCCCACCGACCTGTTTACCTGCTCTCTGAAGGTGTTCTTCAAAGAACACAGATCTCTCCTCGGCCCAAGGAGTGGAGAGACAACCGAGGCTTCTCAGTCAGTATTTGGGGCTTTGGAGAAGGAGGGGCTCTTTGGGGTGACCTGGAGGGACCAGAGTTGAGCTGTTCTCTTGGTTCCACCCACCTGTGACTGAAGACCTTGTGGAAAATGAGCAGCCACCTTTCTCCAGAGCCCTGAGAGAACTTCCCACACCTTCACAGAACCCTGACACCCACAGAGGCCCCAGGACCTCCCCGTGTATCTGATCCCTGCTAGCTCCACATGGGAGACTCAGACTCTGCCTTTCTTCCAAACTCATTAATTAGGCCACTGCAATTAGGTACTCGACTGCTGCCTCCTGATGGGCCCGGAGATGCAGAGTCCCAGCAGCTGGTCCCTCTGCCAAGGACTCCCCTTCCCTGCCAAGAGGGGAGAACCGAGGTGGTGAGGAAAGTGCTGCTCTCAGGAGGTGGAATGCAAGAGACAGAGGCAGGTGTCCTGCTGTGACTGCCCCACACATTCCTGGGGGAATCACAATCAGCTCCTGTTGCCCTTCCGCGGGGCAGCAGAACGAAGAGCTGCTCCCTGGGGAGCTCGGGGGCAGTCCAGCTGATGTGCAGAGTCCTGCCCGCCCACCCAAGGGGCTCTGAGGCCCAGAGCAGGTGAGTGACTTCCCAAGGGCTCAAGGCTGAGGGACCCGTCCCCTGGCACTGAGCTCCCTGGGCTGGGTGCTCCTGCAGCCCACCACCCCCCAGAAGGGTGGCCCAGCCTTGGTGCAGGCTGCAGACCAGTGGGTGTCCGGACTCCCCCGAGCCACACGCAGCCTTAGTCTTGCCACCCTTCGCTATGTGCAGACATCGCAGGGGGTAGGGGTTGGTGGGGGGATTTCAGAGTCAATTTTCTTTATATTTAAGAAAATACATTTTCTTTCTGGTCCCTTCGTACCATCTAGTGGTGGATCTGGGTAGAACCACCAGGATCCACCTCGGAAAATCCCAGGTGGTGCTGCCAACTGCCCCTGGCATCCCTGCCCCTCAGGAAATGGAGGTGATGAAGCTGGTCGGTAGAAATTGAGCACCTCTGTCTGGAGACAGAAACTGAGGGAAACCCAGAATGTCTGGAGCTTATCCTCGATCTGCAGGAAGAAAAGCAGCCCCATGGGAAATGGGAAATGAAAGAAAGATTGGAAACAAAACGTGAGGGTGGAAAGTGGTTTGGGAAGTGAGTGGATGTATCTGAACTGGAAAGCGTGTGAAGGACACAGTTCCAAAGGGGTTTTATCCCTACGATTAAGCTTCAGTTTTACTCCCTGTGCAGTCTGGAATCTTGTTGTTTAAACTGTGAGAGATGATCTGTGTTTTCAGAAATTCCGCCCCAGAGCAGAACAAAATGGTCCTGACTGGGAGGCAGTGAGGTAAGCTGGGACACAAACAGAAATAATCTGGGAGCTTCAGCATGTTCAGAAACAATCCAGGGCAGAACATGCAACTCTCAGCCCCTGCTTTCACCAGCAAATCCCATTTTCCTTTTGTTTTGTGCTCTTTGAGCAGCATCCAAAGCGATCAAACCCAGCATCCAAACCACAGTTCTGCCCAGGGCAGCCCAAGCAGCCAGACCCTGCTGAGCTCCTCACACTGCCCTGCGCTGGGTGACTCCAGGGAGGGCACAGCTCTGACCACAGGGACAGCAGGAGATCTGCTGGAAATCCTGGCTATTCCAGTGAGAAAACTCTCAACTAAAGCTTCTGAATCCACAGTGTGAAATCTCAATCTGTCAAAGATGACATTTCTCTGAAATTAGGTATTTGTTTTGCTCCAAGCAGATGATTTCCAGGTTGCTGTTTCCAAACCGTTTCCTGAATCAGTTTAATGCCACTAAAATGTTGGTATTTTGGCTTTTGATCCAGTTAGCTGACAAAAAAAAAAATGGGAAAATGTCAAAATAATGGAACTCCCTGTTAGAGAAAATGGTTTTTTTTGTGTTCTGAGGAGTGAAGGAGCTGCCTGTGTAGGGCAGAGCCTCCCTGGGGTGGTCAGTGCTCCGAGCAGGGCAGGTCTCACCAGCTGCTGGGCTGGAGAACTAGGACACTGGGCAAAAGAAAATGCTGCTGGAAACTGTGTGGACTTAAAGTGAAAGAGAAAAGCTGTTTTTCTGCTGGTAGAGGAAGAATTCTGTCCATGGCTAATGACAGTTTTACTTTAAGGAAGTTCAAACAGCAAGGCAAAGGAGAGGCTGGGGTGTTGGATGGAACGTGTCTTCCCAGGCTGTCAGAGATTCTGTCCTGTCCCCATCACAAACAGCACCACACAAGGTCTTCTGAACTAATCCACCCAAAACCAGTCCAGGTTTAACCTCTGCTGAGACTTCATGTCCCTGGAATGTCCCAGGCTACAGCCAGGAGGAATCAGGTACCCAGAGCATGGATCCTGTCCAAGAAGGTAATTCCAGAGTTCCTTTCTCTGTGCTTGGGGAATAAGGAGGTTGGGAGCTCAGAACATGGCTCTGTGCTGGCACCCAGAGATCTCACAGAAGCCTGTGCAGGGCAGAGCAGCTCCCTGTCCCTCACTGCTGAAACCCCAGGACGCGTTTTAGGTCCCTGAGCACTTTACAAAGGCACCACCAGTCCCATTTCTGGCTCACACACCAGAAGCCACGTGCAGACCACACCAAGAGAGCTGCCCAACGTGTCCTCACAACCACTGTCCACCCTCTGGGCAGAAGGGCAGTGCCCTGGGTGCACTGGGCAGTCTCTGTGGTGCTCAGGTGTGATGGGTGCTCACACCAGCAGGGTCTGGCTCCTAGACAAGCTGTCCTGAGCGTGACTGAGGTGCCAAGGTGCTCTGGCATCTCCAGCTGTGGTCATTTAGCCTCTCCCACCCACAGCAGAGCTGTCAGCAGGGAGTGTGTCTGTGCACTGCAAGCCTTGCTCTTCTCAACCCAGGTATTAGCTTCAACTGCTGAAAAAATGAGTTTATGCAACTATTTCAGAGAGCTGGCGGGGTGGCACTGCTGCCAGTCCTGGGCTGATCAGGAGAGCAGAGCCATCTCTGACTCTCAGGTGCAACACACAGTGGGGAAAAGGAAAATCTTAAAACCACCTCAGCTCATCACTTCATCTGAGGGCACCAGAAATGCAAAACCTGAAGCTATGAAACAACTCTCAAGAGTCCAAGTCACCCTGAAAATGCAGTTTAGACTCCTACATCACTATGGGGCATTTTCTCCAGAGCTCCAACATGCCATCCCAAATGAACACAGTTTATTCATGGATGTTCTGACCATGATGTCCTGTGGCTGTTTTCCCACCATGAGACTAACCCAACCAGTTGCAAGCAGCAGTCAGTATGGGCCAGGACAGACCAGAGGGCTGGAACATGCTGTGTGCAGGGGTTCTGAGGGGTGAAGCCATCACATGCAACCCCTCCTCAGTGCCCGAGGCTGGCTGAAGAGAAGCTGCAGCTAATGGGTAAATGGCTGTGTGTTGCTGACCCCTTTCTAAGACAAACCAGAAATCAGGAACAGCCACAGTTTCATAAAACAGCTTTTTGCAAGGTCTCTAAAAAGCTCATTTTAACTCTCAGCTCACCAACCACAAGGCAGCCAGAGGAAGAAAAATCTTTCCTCCAAAGTCAGACACTAAAATATACTCAGGGGTCCTTCTTCAGATCAATACAGAAGTGTTCCAGACAAACTCTGATTGCACATTGCCATGACAGGGTAATTGCATCACAATCAAAGATCATTTTGCTCTTTTGGCCAAACTACCCCCTCAGAAACTCAAAGCAACCCACTTAGTTCAGACCACCCATCATGAAAATACTGTGCTTTAGCTGTTTAACAGTTTGCCCAATAGCTCACAGACAATGAGCTCTGCCATCCCTCAGCCACCCTCTGCACCCGGCTCCATGTGGAGGTGTTTTCATTCCAAGAACACAAGTACAGGGGAGAAGGCAGCTCTGAGGCTGTGGTTTCAGCTGCAAGAGAGGAGACCCACTCACTGCCATCCCCACTGCCCTGCCTGTTCAATGGCATCCAGATGTGCACAGGCTGCCTCTCTCCTCCAGCTGCTGCTGCAAAGCCCCCGCAGACCTGGGCAGCACTCGGGGAGCTGGGCACCCATCTAACTGCTGTTAAAGGCACTTCTGAAGGGCTGGGGCACAAGCAGGGAGAAGTACCAGGGAGAGATGGGCAGAGGGGAGCAGCTGGCTGGAGAGCAGGGAGAAAAGCTGGAGAGATGAACAGGAACACATGTGTCTCTGCAGAAGGATGAGCCCTTGCCCTCCCCTCAGCAGTGGATGTGCTGTCCAAGGGATCTGTGGAGCACCGTGGTGGCCAAGAGCAACACCCCGGGGGAGCTGCCCACAGATGGGAATGTGGCACCTGAAGGTTTCTGGGAGCATCCTGTGGAAATGGTTGTGTTCATGGTTGATGAAATGCATCCTGATGCTGATGTCTGGTGTGCTGGAAAGGAATGGGGTTTATCCAGTGACTGGAGAAGTTTAACTCCAGGCTGCATTCTCACTCTGCTCTCCCAATGACAAGCACACGGCTCTGGAATCAGCATTCAGCTCTCATGCACTCCCAGGCTCAGAGAAAAGTGTGGTTTTCAGCTTAATCAATGCAGGAGAGTGTTCTGGCTCATGGCAGGAAAACACAGAGCATTGTGGCACTCGGTGTCACTGGGGAGGGCAGAGTTTGCTGCACAAACAGAGCTGCTTATCTTGTATCTCCAGGAGACAAGGCAGGCTCACGTAGGCACGGGCAGCCTGGCAGCACCCACACACATCAGCTGGTGAACAGAACCAGGCAGAAAACTGCACTGCTCTGCACTGGGAGCCTGAGTTTTTAACTGAGGCAACAATGACCAAAGCGGCTCAGAAAGCAGGAAGAAATGTCCTGTCTGAACTCCTGGGTCCCTTCCAACCCCTAATATCTGTGAATCTGTGAATCTGGGACTGAAGGTGCAGCCGGGTTCCCTGCCAGGCTGACTCCATCCCTTCCCTGCCTTCACTGTCCCAGCACTAAGAAAATGCCATCAAAATGCTGCTGAGGGGTGAGATGGAGCCCAAGAGAGCACAAGCTAACCACAGCACTCCCCATTTCCCTGCCAGTGTCAATCCCTGCCCGGCCTGTTCACCACCAGACCAGCTTAGACCTCACCTAGCCCATAATGGCAGCTTAGACCTCACCTAGCCCATAATGGCAGCTTAGACCTCACCTAGCCCATAATGGCAGCTTAGACCTCACCTAGCCCATAATGGCAGCTTAGACCTCACCTAGCCCATAATGGCAGCTTAGACCTCACCTAGCCCATAATGGCAGCTTAGACCTCACCTAGCCCATAATGGCAGCTTAGACCTCACCTAGCCCATAATGGCAGCTTAGACCTCACCTAGCCCATAATGGCAGCTTAGACCTCACCTAGCCCATAATGGCAGCTTAGACCTCACCTAGCCCATAATGGCAGCTTAGACCTCACCTAGCCCATAATGGCAGCTTAGACCTCACCTAGCCCATAATGCCACATTAGACCCTACCTAGCCCATAATGCCAGCTTAGACCTCATCTAGCCCATAATGCCAGCCCATAATTCCAGCTTAGACCTTGCCTAGCCCATAATTCCAATTTAGACCTCACCTAGCCCATAATGCCAGTTTAGACCTTGTCTAGCCCATAATTCCAGCTTAGATCTCACCTAGCCCATAATGCCAGCCCATAATTCCAGTTTAGACCTCGCCTAGCCCATAATGCCAGCTTAGACCTCACCTAGCCCATAATGCCAGCCCATAATGCTAGCTTAGACCTCGCCTAGCCCACAGTGCCACCTGGCCCAGGTCAGCACAGATCCCAGAAGGCATTTTCCCCAGAGCAGCTCTGTTTACACCCCCAATCAAACCTCATTGTGCCCAACCCCAGTGTTGTCTCTGCTGCTTTCCAGGGCGTTTGAAGATTCCTCCCCTATCAGGAGCACTGTTCTCTTCAGCCCCACCCCATCATATCCCATCTCCTTATGTGCTTCTAAAGTCAGTTTTAAGTGGAATTTCCACCATTCACAGACACACCTCTAACTTCGGGCTTTTTATTTCCTGATTTTAATCTCAATTCAAGGAATCATTTCCTATTTGGGTAGCAGCTCAGGAGCTTGAACCTTAAGAGTCCTTGTTGTTACTGCTGACTAATCCAGTGTCTGGCAGAGCTGGTGGAACTCTTTCCACTGGAGACTCAGTGGCACACTCAAATTTCTCGACAGCAGCTCTGTTCTCCCCATCACTGAAACAGAGTTGAGCTGGCATGTGAGAGCAGCAGTGTCAGTCAGCTCTGCCTGCATCTGCCCCTGCACTTCTGCTGCTGCATGGGAG
>VYZU01005075.1:4720-32530 GCA_013401355.1 Ceyx cyanopectus
TATAATATATATATTTTATTATAAATAAATTATTATATTATTATTATAAATAAAATAAATTATTCTGGCTTTGTGAGTGATGTGTCCTGAATGACTTGCACATCCTCATGTCTTCCTCACAGGAGTGAGGAATGCCCTTCCACAGGGAAATTCAGTGTCATCTTGCAGCAGGGCCTTTGTTTTAATCAGCTTTCCTCAGGAGAGGGAAGAGCTGGAATTGCACACAGGGTTGGTGCTGGCTGAGGATCACATCAGGGAGAGCTGCAGCCTCCTCCCTGCTTGTCCTCAGGCCAGAGAAGCTAAAGAGATTACAGGGCAGTGAGGGGATGTATCAGAGACTCTGCTCAAAAAAAGAAGGAAGGAGACACTACGTGGACCAGGCTGACAGATTTTGTTCCTGATGAAATATTGTCATTTGCATCTAATGCAGTTTATACTGAAATCATGGTCATCTTGTGCCAGGGGCAAGGACCAAATGCTGGAAGTAGTGGAGCATGGACAACTTCACTCCAGGGAGTTGTCCCATTGAAGTTGAAAGCATGTTTAAAATAATAGGATTTTTCTCTCTGTGGGAGAAGCATATGTCTTGGTGTTTGCAGGTAAAACACTATATGATTTTGCAGAGAACGTGTCGTTTTAGAGGGAAATACTTTTTCCACCTTGAATTTAAAAACATTAAAAACCTTAAAACCACACCTAGACTGCTAAACTATTTTTCTTTTTACAAACAAAATTGGTTTTACAAGAAAAAAAACCCAACAGATAATTGGAGGGGAAAAAGAGAAATTAGGGGAAAAAGATAAATTAGACTTTTTTTTTTTCCTCTCCCTTTATAGTGGTTAAAGGCATCTGTGAACATCTCTCCCTGGGGAGTGGTTTCTCCTCCCTGGAGCTGAGTTATGCAGCTCTTGCTCAGGCAGAGAAATGCCCAAGGAAGACACCAGTCCCACATTGGCACAGGGATTGCTTGCAAAGTCTGCCAGTTAAAGCTTGTAAATCAGACCAAAGACAGTGAGTTCCAGGCAGGAGGAGGAGCAGGGGCAGTGTTTTCATAAAGCACCTGGGGATTTGTCTAGACCACCAGTCTGAGCCTGTTCTCCAGTTCCAGTTGGCCCAACACTGGGGTTCTCAGCACATAAGTGGAGGTGCAGGCACATTGCTGAGGGCCAGAGCCCATGGCCAGGGCTGGCCCAAACCTTTGCTCCTGTGGCCTGTGTGGGCTGAGTGTGGCTCCCTCTGAGCTCAGGAGGATGCTCTGGGAATACCATTTCCATTGAAAATTCTTGCTGCTTTGGTGGATGATCCCACAGCCTTCTTCTGGTAGAAATAATGCTCTGAACTGCTTGGTATGGAGTCCTATCAGAGTTACTAATGTGGTGAATAATGGTAAAAAATGGATGTTTTCAGGATTAGCCATTAATGGTAGTTTGTATTTCTACCCAAACTGTCTCTTGCTGTTCTTATTTTTCTCTCCACAGTCTGTTTTGGTTAAATGTAGGCTTAAGCACCATTTTTCCTATTCAATATAAATAATTACCTCAGGATATCAGAAATGCAGTATGAGCCTCCTGTAAATAGTTTTGATATATAAAAAGGGAAAAAAAAAAAAAAGACTCTCCCTGTGGAAACCTATCCCCCTGAGAACCTGCCTCTGCAAGGTCTTCTGCAGCCAGCTGACAGCACAGCAATGGGCTCGGGCTGTCACTGGTGGAGGGACTCCTTGGTAGAGCCCTTATGAACTGAAACAGATTGCCAATTTTTACTTTATTTTTTTATTCTCTTCCAAGCCAAATCCAGGTTGAAAAAGCCATCCTCCTGGTAACTGCTGTGAGCCTGCAGGAGCCCAGTGGGGAACCCTGTAGAAGTTGGCTGTGGCTTCCAAAATGTGGTTTGGCACACATCCTCTCCAAGATCTCTGCCAAATATTCACATTTCTTTATAGTGTTGTTTGTTTGGGTTTGTTTTGCTTTGGTTTGGGTTGTGTTGGTTTTTTTTTTCCCCTTTCATGTTGCATTTTATTTAGCTGTACTGCACGAGTTTAAGGCTCTTATTCTGATCTACTTTTTCACCAGAATGGGTGATGTTGTGTGGAGTTCTTTGATGGGAGGTAAAAATATGAGGTGCATGTAGAAGGTGAACAAATTGCATTGAGAGGAGGTTGTAGTAAAGGTAACATGAAGCAGTACCACTGGTATTAGCTCTGGTTAGTGTATCTTTCTTGTATGGGAATTTGACATCACCTTGGCATGTCAAATTAAAGAGACCTTTGGTTCCCACTGGCAAAACATGAGAGAGGGGAGAAAAGTGGGCAACCAACAGAATCTTCTGATCTTTCCCCAGATGCATTAAAATGTGAGTTCTCCAGCAGTCTGGCTCAGTGAAAGCAGGAGAGGAGTCCAGGGTGATCCTCCAGCACTTCCCTGAATTTTCCTTTCTGAGGGAGGCTGGGATTCCTGTGCAAAGCCTTTGTCAAGCCAAGCACTGACTGGGGAGTTGTGTCAGATGTGGCAGCAGCATTGTTCTTTATCAGCCTGACCTCTTTTTAAAAAAATACTTATTTTTCCAACACCAATAAACCCCCGAGTTGAGTTTCTGTCTCTTTCAGAGCGTGTGTGCCTGAGCACTAAATTAAAAAAATAACAAAGCATCCCAGATGTGAATCTATAAACCATCTGTTTAAAATAACTGTTGTGCAGGACTATAATTAAAAGTTATTTATTATGAATCTTGGGATCCTATTATGGATTTGACTGACTCCCAGGTTCCTGATTTAACAAACAGTTTATATATTTACGAGCCATGTGTCTCTTCCGCACTTCTCGCTGCCAGAGTGCGTGTCCTTTAAACAAAGGAAAAAATCCCCTACCCTGTCCTAACTGTTGGCTTCTGAATGTTGCCATCTAAGAATGTTTCTCTCAAGAACAGCAAAAAATCAAAGTGTCTGAGAGCTTTCAGCAAGTCCAGAGGCTCTGTTGACAAGGCAGCTGGAGGTTTGGTAACGGGCTCTGTGCAGCAGCCGCTTAGCGCCATTGTCTGGGACAAGGAGCCAAGTGTTTTGTTAGCAGGGGTAGGAGGGGACATGTTTGGACTTCAACAACAAATCCTTTCCTCACCCTCTGAATCAGAACAAGAAGGTGGACAGTAGATGTTCCTCTGCTCTGCTCTGCTCAGACCTCCCCTGGAGTATTGCATCCAGTTCTGGGGCCCTCAGCACAGAAGAGACATGGAGCTGATGGAGCAGGGCCAGAGGAGGCCACAGAGATGCTCAGAGGCTGGAACAGCTCTGCTGTGGGGACAGGCTGAAGGAGCTGGGGTTGTTCAGCCTGGAGAAGAGAAGGCTCTGGGGAGACCTTAGAGCACCTGCCAGTGCCTGAAGGGGCTCCAGGAAGGCTGCAGAGGGGCTGTTTCCAAGGGCCTGGAGTGAAAGGATGAGGGGTAATGGGTTTAAATTAGAGGATATTTAGACTGGATCTCAAGAAGAAGTTCTTTCTCTTGAGGGTGGTGGATCAGTGGAACAGGCTCCCCAGGGAGGTGGTTGAGGCCCCATCCCTGGAGCTATTCCAAGTGAGGTTGGCCAAGGCTCTGAGCAGCCTGGGCTAGTTGAGGGTGTCCCTGCTCCCTGCAGGGGGGCTGCACTAGATGCCCTTTGGAGGCCCCTTCCAACCCTAAACATTCTGTGATTCTATGATTCTATGTTAAGAGTGGTGTTTTGGGTGACAGAGTGAAGAGAAAAAAAAAGAGAAGCTGCTGATGACAATTGCTCTCTGGGTTAGCTTTGTACTTTTACACCCAGTGGGCCTGGGAGATCTGCACTGGATAATGTCTGACTGCAGTAGACTAAACAGCCCTGTTTTATCTGCTGCTGTCCTGTGACTGATCAGCATGGGACATTAACCCTTTCCTCCACATCTGCTGACCTGGTTTTCCACAAGATGCAATGTTGTGATTAAAAAAAAAAAAAAAAAGGGATTTTTTGAAATAATATGGGGATTAAATCTGGACCTGGAAACAGCAAGAGGCACTTGGATGCACTTACCCAGACCAACGCTCATCTTTTCACAGTACAAGAGGGATTTTGCTGTGAACATACTGCCAGGGCATGTGTTGCAATTGTGGCTCTGCCATATGTTTGTTCAGCAATAAGTGCCAAAAGGCAAAAAAACAGTGAGGGCTGCAGCCCTGACTGGGAAAGAGCAGCTCAGCCCTGATGACAGGGAGTTAGGCACCCCGGGATGGCATCTGAAACAGCCACTTTCAGAGCCATTTGGGGTTTGCCAGCCAGAGAGGAACAACATAACCTTTGCAAATCACACCCCTCTTCAGTGCTTAGCTTCCCTTCTAGTGCTGGAAATGATGGGCTCTATTTCCCTGGATACAAAGACCTTTCCCTGCAGCTTCTCTTTCCAGGGATAGAGCTGATCTTGCTCTTAATAAATAAATAAAAGACAAAATGTGGAGGGAGACAATGAATATGGCACCTCCTGCTCACCATACTGTAACGACCCACCTTGGAGATGGTGATACAGGTTTAGTGCCCTCCACGTCCAGAGGCAGTTCAAAGGTTGATTCCCAGCTTTCTCCACAAGCATCCTCAATGTGGTGGCTTTTGGGAGCATGAGGAAGAAGCCCTTCTTCTGCTGAAGCTGGGCCACTAAGCAGTCTACTGTGAAAAAGGGAATATCCAGCTGTAGCCTACTTCTTAGATATCCTCCAAGGAGGAAGGACCTTCCAGTTCCCATTGCTGTACTGTGGGCTGCTAATGTTCTTTTGTAGAACAGCTGCTTAATGTAAAACAGCCTTTATATTGTTTTACTCTAGAATCATCCCTCCCTAGCTGCTAGGATGTACAAGCCAGCTCAGTTTTGCTGCTTTTTTTTCCAGTTACTTCCTTCCTCACCTGTAATGCACTTCCTAAGTTTGGGGTTGCTGGTGATGAGGGAAGAAGAGTAAGATGCAAATTTGGCAGCCTTCCTGGGTTGGCTCAGTGGTGCCAAACTCAGCATTGGCAGAGATTTCTGATTTAAGGGATGTGGTTTATACTTGGAGCAAGTGTCTCCTGTTTGGAATATGTGTGTTGGGGTCATCCTTAGGAACATTTAGCACCATCACCAAGAAGTATCCATGTCAGGATGTACCTGAGGGCAGAGGGAGGCAACTGGTGCTTAGGGAGGGAAGCTGCCTGGGAAGCTGGGCTGTGATTTGCCTCAGGAGGCTGCTGGGAATCAGGGAATAAATAGAAGTCATAGAATCAGAGCATTCCAGGTTGGATGGCACCTCAAGGATCATCTGGTTGAACCTTTCTTGGGAAAAGCACTGTCTAGACAAGATGGTCCAGCACCCTGTCCAGCTGGATTTTAAAAGTATCCAGTGTTGGGGAATCCACCAGTTCTCTGTGGAGATTATTGCAATGGCTGAGTGTCCTTGTTGTGAAATATGGAGCTGTATTTAACAACTCTCTCTGCTGTCTGCAATAATCATGCCTTCCTTTGAAGATGGAATCTGGTGGGTAGCTGTCTGAGAGACCCCTTGATGTGTGTCCAGCCCAGCTAGCTTGACCCAGAAGGGCACCATGCATCTCCCAGAGGTGCTTGCTGCATCTGGATGAATCATGTTCCCCAAAGGAACATCCACTAAGCTGGATTTCACCCCTCCTTCAAGGCCACTTTCACCACGCAGAAGACTTTCCCACAGATAAATGTAATGGGGCTGCTAGGCTTATTAAAGCTTTCCTTGAGCAAACACTCATTAATGAGAATCAGATCTTAGCAGAACCCTTTGCAATACTGTTTGCAGTCAATTTGGTAAACTTGGTTTTGCTGTTCTGTGGTGGCAAAGTGAGGGGGCACTGTGTGCACATAAAGGGACTCCAGATTTCACCCTGTGCTCTCAAAACAAGTAGAGCCAGTTGCACTGTTGTGCTTGTGGCTGCTCTGTGCCAGTCCAGAAATACAGACCTGCCATCAATTCAGTTTAACCCAACTGTTCTATTGCATTTCTGTTTGCAGTGACCTGGCTTTTTACAGTAGTCATTTGTGTCGCTGCAGCTGTGCTTTAGGGCCTGATTCTCATTTGCTGATTTCACAGTAGCTTGGAGAGAGCAAGTCCTCATTTACACTGATAAGACTGAAGTGCCTTTATAGCTCCCATCAGATCAGGCAGTGACTTTGAAGAAAATAAACCTCTGATTTTAGACGAAGAGCTAGAACGTCATAAAAGTGGCGTGTTTTCCTTCACAGGCACCTTGAATAAGGCCACAGGGAGCAAAAGAAAAAGACTGGAAAGCACAGCTTCTTTCTCTTCAGTTTTATGATTTACATTTTTCTAGCCCTTTGATTTTTTTGGTCTCTAATTAAGTCATAAGATTGGGTGAGTTGGGTGCTTGCGTCCACCTGGGTCACTTAATGAACTGAGCTACTAATTATAGGTGGAGGTGACTTCAGAGGGCTACTTTCAGTTAGGAATTTCAAGTAGCAAGGTTTTACTGAAAGAAATGCCCAAAGTCTTTGTTTCCTGGGCTTATTTAAAGGGAGGGCTCACCAGAAAGGTTGACACCACAGGAGCAAGGCAGGCTGTAAATGGAATACTGCTGCCTGTTGTCACTCATCCTCTACTGCCATTCTTTAATGTGTTCAGCAAGCTCTTTGGCCTTGGCCGTGGCTGGCTCTTTGCCATAGAAAGATGACAGTCTAATGTACAGTGATTTCTCCTTTCATCAATCCTCAGTGATCTGGGGAGAAAGATGAACTGTGATAGTCTTTTTTTTTTTCCCCAGTTCAGTACGTAGCAGCCTCCTCTGAAGAGGCTGTGGGCAGGTATGCAATAAATGGCTAAAAATGACTTTCAGCAGTGGCAGAGTTTTGTTGCCACCTCTGCCTCAGCTGTCTCTGTGAGAAACAATCCACGAGCTGTGTGGGTCTTGGGGCAGCACCTTGAGATAATTTAACAAGCACATTGTGTGCCTAGTTGTTCATTTAAATAAAGTGGATTTTTTTCAGTGGAGTGTGTTTTCTGTATTACCTTGGGTAGCTGTCACAAATTACAGTAGAAGTTAAGTTTAGCCATGATTTCCTTGAGCTCCTGGGCAATTTAGAGGCTGTTTTTTTACTGCATTACTCCAAGGGGAGAAAGCTGTTTGGAACCGCAGGGACCTCTCCTGAAGTGGAAGAGCAGAGTGCTAACCTCAAGTTTTATCTTATTTTTTTTTTGAATTGCAAGACGTGGTAGGTGTGGATTTGCTTTGCTTTTGTCTATTTATTTATATTTTTTTTTCCAGAATAAGGAAGTGACATGCAAAAGGGAGAAGTGCCCCGTGCTCTCCAAGGACTGTGCTCTCGTCATTAAGCAGAGAGGAGCTTGCTGTGAGCATTGCAAAGGTGTGGTTCCCTTCCTCTTGTTTCCCTCTTTTTCATACACCTTTATGTTGACAGAGAGAGGACAAAGGTGAAAGCTTCTCAGCTGGGACTCGACTATGACCAGGCTAGAAAAGGGCAGGAACCATCATTAAATACATTTCCAAAGCTGGAGGAGATGCATAAATTCACATATTCATCCTGTAATTATTAGTTTTTTCCTTTAAAAATACATCTTTATATACTTCATTGGTATACTGTCAGGCTTTTGAGAGGTATCTTTTAACTTTTATCAGAAGTATTTTAGGTCAACATTCAGCTGCTGGTAGTCACCAGTCAAGAATTTAAAGAATTCCTTAAATATTTAGTGAGGTTTGACAGGAGTTATGCTTCTGAGTACAAAAGAGCAGAGTAATTATCCATGATTATTTCTATTGCTCACAAACCAACCAAATCCAATTCATTTTACTAAATATTTCCTGATTCAAATGGTAACATCATGGACATATTTATTAAAGCCAAAATGGGCAACAATTTGAACTTTATTAATTTATTGTAATTAATTTATTTATAGACCCACAGTTATCTTCCAAGCTCTTTAGAATGAGATAATTAGCAAATAGTTAAAAAATAAATAATAAAAGAAGTGTGCAAGCCTTCATGGCATGTAACCACCATGCATAGCCATGGGAAAAATGTGCAAGTAGGTGATGTTAAAAATGAGTATTTATTGGTGCAGTAACATTCTCTAAAACACTAATTTTGCTGAGGGGCTGCTGACACAGTTGATGAGGTGGAAGACGTTGGATTCAGACTGCTTTACTTATCTTTCTTTTTCTCTGCTGCTGAATTCCCCAGGGATGATAGAGTGGTTTTGAGAGGGAGATAGGGTAGGCTAAGTTGTAGGGAAATGCAAGCATTTATTACCTTCCCAGAGGAAATACAAATGCAGGAGAACAGCCTGAGCTGAAATTCAGTCGGAAGCAGCCTATGATGGATGTGTGTTTTTCCTGGGAGGCTGCAGAGGTGGTAGCTGCTGTGTTCAGGATTTGCTTCTGTGCTGCAACTTTGGAGGAGTTTGGCAAGCCCCAGTTTGAGGATTTGTCTGGAGTTCTGACACTCAAAAGAAATAAACTGGGGAAAAAAAATAATAAATGGAAGTATTACTGAAACAGTTGGAATTTGCAGTTACAGGTTTTACAGAAATTACATCTATTTCTATTGGCAAGTTTTGTTTATTGCCAGCTTTACAGTAAGAAGATTCCTAATTCATAGATTCATAGATATTAGGGGTTGGAAGGGACCTAGAAGATCATCTAGTCCAACCCCCCTGCCTGAGCAGGGTCACCTAGACCAAGTCACCCAGGAACAGATCCAATCATTGGTTTGATTAGGCTGAATGTTGATTTTTTTTTTTCATTTCCATTATGAAATGTGTAGTTGGTCAATGGTCTGAAAATTTTCTATAGGTACATATGCATATGTGCATGCATGAGTACAGAGTGATCCCACACTAAAAGAAAATAAATGTTTCAATGATGAGGATACACATATTATTTTAATATATTAGTTTCATTCAGACTCCTTGTAAGATTTTCTGTTTATCCTGAATTGGGGTGAGCACCTACAGGATATTAATAGGCTTGAGCCTGGCATCTGCAGCTTGGTATCTGACATCTTGAAAGGGAAAATTACAGAAACTGATCAAAAATAGACCTGGATAATTGTGATATAAGGGGGAAGAGACTCAAAGGACACGGAGTGAAGAGGGACAGAGCTGCTGGTGACCTGATCTCTTTAGCATAGTGCAGGAGGGAGGTTGACTGCAAGGTGAAACCACCACTCAGGAGTCATCCTGACATTGCTGCCAGGATATTTTATTCTGTTATGAGGAGATAAGGACTGGGTATGAGATCCAGTATTAGACTAATTAGAATTAGTCTGAAATGAAGAAATAATCTATTCCTGCAATGGTGCTTCCAGCTGAACTCCTGTGTTTAGAGCTTTGCACGTTGGAGAAACTGAATTATTGGTGGAGAATTTTTCCTGCAAAGGGATGTGTGCTGAGCATAACTCCCTTGCTTCTGTTGGAATATTTTTATACATTCATATATGCAAATATTTTATCTATTAATATTCTTTAGATATTAATATTTTAAAAAATTTAGATAATTTAGTTGCATTTTTATTTATAAACAAAAAGTGAGAAGCAGCAGCAGCAATCAGAAAATTCACTGGTGGTGGAAACAACACATTATCCCAAACTTATTAAAAGATTTGGCTTTACTTAGTATTTTAATCCTCCAGACTAGCAACATGTTTTAACACTGTTCTTGACTTCAGGCCCTTGGGGACTCAAGGCAGTCTCAAGGCTCTCTCTTGCTGTGTATTAAAGTCTGGAGCAAAGTGGATCCAAGATTCCAGCTCCCTGCTGCAAGGAGAACACAACAAACTAAGGACAACAGTGGAAGTTTTCAGGGACATTATTCTTCTGATGGATACCTAGTGTAGTTTGTAAAACACAACTATCTATCTCTAGCATGCTATTAATTTTGAAAATATGGAAAAAATAAGCCCACTTATTACTTCAGCATGGGATAAAGTAGGCCACTTTTCATCTCTCATTTTATTGAATAAGTTTAATGAAAACATATGAGATCATTGAGATTATGGAAATAGATTGAGCAGCATTTTCTTATTTAGTTGGATGGAGACCTGTCACCTGGACAGAGCTCTTTACACCTCTAAAAAGAAGTTATTTGCTCTCCAAAGAAGTAGCATTACCAGCTCAAGGCTGCATAAGGTTTGCATTTCTAAAATTGTTCACCAAAGTCTAATCTCCTGTCCTAAGAATCTGAATCTTCTGTGGTTGTGCAGTGACAAACCTGGTGGCATTTGTTACAATAGATAAGATTTATTCTGAATTTTCTTTTACTTCCCATGCTTAGTGTTCCTTTTTCTGCACTTACTAACTTTTGAGAGTTATTGTGGGGTTTTTGCAGCACCTGTTCTCCTGAATACTGAATATCCAAAGTTATGATAGTTAATTGTGCATTTCTTTTAAAGGATATCACATATTATGGTTGTGGATTGCAGCCAATTTAAACTATTAGGGCTGGCTTGCCAAAGAAATTAGAGGGAAATCAATTTATCAGTGTACTGGTTACCTACTAATGCCCTGCAGGAGCCCTATGTGCACTTTGCCTGTGGACACCCCCAGTATGAGCTCTCCATACCAGTTTGATTCCCTGCTGTAAGACTGGCCAATATCTACCAGCTTTGATGACTTCTGGTTATGCCTAAGAAGGGATCTTTTCTTTGAAAGCACATACATGTGGTTTTAGGACATAAATTTCCCACCCCTTAAATATCTGGTGTATACTGTTGTATATACTGTTCATTAGAATCCCACATTGAATATTTTCTTATTGCCTTGGTGAATATAATTTCCCATTTATGTAAATAGCTTTTAATGGACTCTTTTCATGTTGTCATAAGTATTTTTACTGTCAAACATCGGTTGCTTAGACTTTTACAGTAACAGAGAAGTTGTTCAGGAAGCTTGTAGTAGAACACAGCATGAGACCTCCATCATGGTGTGTGGATGAGCCTGAACCTTGCATATGGACATTGTGGCCAGTGCAGCAAAGTCAAAGGAACCAAAGACCAGGAGAGAGGCTTCACACAACAATCACATAAAATATTTTGTTGGAACAATATAATAAACATCTTGGGATGCTTAATATTGGAATAAGAATCATGTGCCTGGTGCAGTCTTGGCACAGCTCACTCCTGGGGACACTTTGAATGAAATTTTTAATGTATTTTCATGCTTCTGTGTTGACAAATTAAGATCAGGATTGCCCAATGAAAGTCAGTTTTCCAGTAGCTGTCAATGTTTTTTTGCCATTAAGACATGTGAAAATGTATTGCTAAATAGGTGTGTGTGTGAATCACAATTCTCTTATTTTGGCCATCAGAATGTGCAAGTTTTGGGGGTTTGTTTGTTTGGTGCTTTTGTCTTTGGTTTATTGTATTATTTTTTTATAACCAATTTTGTTATTGGTTTATTTTTATTTTTTTTTGTTGGTTTGGTTTGATTTTTTTTGCTAGAACTGGTATTTAGTGTTAGCATGCCTTGATACCTCCCCAAGGATCAATTTATCAACCACTAAATAACACGTCTTCTGAATCTTTTCTTTTTCCTAATGTTTATTTTCCATGCCAATAGAGACGTTACTTTTTTAATGGCAAGTGGAGGGAAAGCAAGAAAAAGACTTAATAGGAGAAGAAAGCAGCTGAAGAAATGAGGGATGGGGAACCATGCTATTGTGCACCAATCAATCATTTTCTCCTGGGAAAAGAAGGAAATGACTGGTCTATAAAATTCTCATTAGCCTAAAATGAGCAAAAATCTCTTCTGGAATCTTATTAGGCAATGTCAAAGTGAGTAATAAAGGTTTGTTTTTAATGAGCTCCTGAGGACACTGTTGAGCTTGATCACTCCTAAACTGCCTCTTACAGTCAGTTCCTTATCTTCATGATGCTGGGGTTGCTGGGGGAGGGAATAAGGGCTCATTTAACACTGTTACTGGATTTGGAAAGACAGATGGCTTCCTCATTGTCAACTTGTCCACGTGCTAATAACAAAATCTGCTATAATTCACCTCTCTTGTTATTGCAGATCAATTCCATGTGGTTGTTTTGGAATTAACTTGTTCACTTTCAAGTTAAATCATCTACGTTTTACACTAAGGTGCTCAAGAAAGGGCTGAACAACATGGAAACTGAGCATCCCATCAGGAAATTAGAAGTGATTGAACTAGTTTCTCATCAGTTTTGTGCAGGAATGACTCAAGTCTAGAGTGTTTATGAAATGATTAGGAGGTAATTGGCATTTTCCACTGCATATGCAACAACTGACCAACTTCAAAGTATTCAGTGGTTTGGTTGGACTCAGATAAGCAACTTTCAGCTTGCATGTTTGTCCAGGACTTATCTGAACTCTTTGGCTTGAAGTAGGTAATAGGAACAAAACCTACAACTATCTGAAAGTTAATATTTTACATTAATAAAATATGAGCTATTCTTCAATAAAGAAGCAGGAAGGAGTGAAAAATAAGAACACACTCCTTGACTGATATCAATCACCTTAGCTCTGTAAAAATTGATATAAACACTGACATTGAACTTCCTTCTGTATGTGGAATCCTAAAGGTTTTCCTTCTGGGGTATATGTCATGAGATCAAATTTACCTAATAATGTCAAATCTGATAGTTTTCATTTACTCCTCAGCACATTCTCAGGCTTTCTGGGTTCCCCTCTTGAAAAAATCCTCTGTAGACCTTTTTTTTTTGGTTGGTTTGGGGTTTTTTTTTAAGTTTTAAGTATGTATTCAGGCAGAAGTAAGTGGATGGCATTTAAATGACTGTGCAAAGCTCTAATCATAAGATTAGAGTTTTAGATTGATTTATTCTTTTCTCCTGCTCTCCCTTTCAGAGGGCGTATGGAGAAAGTTAATGTAGTAATATTTCCAAAGGGAATTAAAATGTCTTTTAGGAGCTCTGGTCCACAATACTCTTGTTGTAGAACCTGACAGCAGGAACTTTGCTGATGCCTTTGGACATGAGCTATTCAGTGATTGCTGCTTTCCAAGCCGAATATGGTGGACCTTTAACCCTGGGCAAGCTGGAAAGGTTTGATTTGACATAAATCAGGCAGGTTTCACTCAACTGAATTTAGCAGAGGCTCATAAACTTCCATTCAATGAATAGGTGGGCTAGGAAAATTGGGATATATGTTTGCAGGTGTCAGCTGACATATTTGTACATTGAAAGTGAGGTTCAGGAAAACTGTCTGGTGTATGGACTTTGTTTCTTTCTCCTTTTGAAGAATGAGTGTTGGGTGTAGCTCTGGGAGGTCCAAAGGGCAGGGAATCAGGGCACACAGGGTGAGAGACAGGTTAAAATTGCCTCTCGTCCTGTCATTGGACGACATTGAGAAAAGCCTGGCTCCATCCTCTCTACACTCACCCTTAACATATTGATAGACATTAATGAGGTCCCCCCTCAGTCTCCTCTTCTCCAGGCTAAAAAGCCCCAGCTCTCTCAGCCTCTCCTCAGAGCAGTGCCTGGTGCTGCAGGACAGAGGTGTTTGGAGCATGGTGGGGATGGGCACTTCAAGCCAGAGCAGTGGAAACTGCAGAAATGCACCACCTTCCTTCATGCTTTCTTCCCCAGATTAATCCTTCAACTGCAGATTTCCATTTAATAGACACACCTGTACAGGCAGATTAGCATTCTTACAGAATTAACTTTTAAGTCGTTAGCTTTCTTACAGAAGAAATAAATTAAAGACCACAACTGGTGAACAAATATGCAAGGTATTTTACAGCTGCTGTTTTCCAACCTGGCTCTTGATTCTGCCCAGTGCTGGAGACACCAGAGCTATCTGGTAAAAACATGCACATGGATATTTAACAACAGAGCTCAGTCCATCTTTACATGTCATGAGTACACATAAACTGTCTCTCAGACTGGGACCAGTATGGCCTAGGCTCCTGCAACTGGAGGACACTGCAGCACAGGGAACAGGCTCTGCTGCTCATCAGGGGTTGCAGTGAGACTGCGCTGCAAGATTAGCTTGGTGGCATTCAGAATGGGGCTTTGAAACACAGAATATAGGGCTTCACACTCCCCTCTTGGCATGTTGGCCTGCAAGTAGGGAAGCTCCCACTCACCTGTATTGAATATGCTGAGAATTTGAACATTTCTTTGTCCAAAATCACTTTATAGGGGCTTTGCTACTTAAAAAATGCAAGATTCAGATGCATAATTTGTACCTTTCAATATCTGTCAAGCATTAAATGATCACAGGCAGCTCTTAGACTATTGAACAACTCTTAAATACAGGACTTATTTCAGCTTAGGTAAGTGAATAGCCACAGCATCTGTGAATTTCTCCCATGTTTCTCTGTATTTTTCCTGGAAAAACTTCTGAATGCTGCAAATCCTGAAGTACAAGTCTTCTGTTAATCAAGATCTGAACTGGAGGCAGTTAACTCATTTGTAAATGACTTTTCTAATCAAGTTTCCTTTAAATTTTGGGTTGATTGCAACATGGTTTTGCAGGGATTTTAAGTTCCTCAGCAGTTCAGAGCTGAAGTTTTCTTATAGAGTGGACTCAAAGGTTGACTGGTGTAGGGCTGATAACTTGTCTTTATTTTCAGAAGGGCATAAAATAGATCCCAAAGCAGCTCAGGAGAGTGCACCCCACAGACTAGAAAATGACTTGGAGTAGCAGTTGAGGTGGGTGTGGAAAGAGGATGGTGCTGTGGCTCTAGTTTTGTGCTTGGTGACTGTTATATCTGTGGTTCAAAATCTCTGGCAAGACTCCTGTTGGTTTCAGGGACTTTTGATCAAGCTAATTGGAATAAAATAGACTCTGAAGAAATCCTCAGAACAATAAATGAAAAATGAGCTTTTTTTTCCTGCAGAAACTGGGATAAGTGTTGCTTCCAAACTTCTTTCCAGGAACACTTGAGATCTCCAAAGAATTACTTTTTAATTGGAAGAAATTTGCATTAATAAACAAATTTCCACTTAAAAGGTCTTTTCTAGTTCTGCTTTTCTGGTGAGCTATTTTATTATTTTTTTGTGTTGCTTTTTGGTTTTCCCTTTTGAAAAAGCAAAAAGCAAAAGAAAAAAGGCATTCAAAGAGTGGGAAAGAAAACTAGCAGGAGCATGGAATCAAAAATATGAAAATTAATTCTTTNTCTCCTTTTGAAGAATGAGTGTTGGGTGTAGCTCTGGGAGGTCCAAAGGGCAGGGAATCAGGGCACACAGGGTGAGAGACAGGTTAAAATTGCCTCTCGTCCTGTCATTGGACGACATTGAGAAAAGTCTGGCTCCATCCTCTCTACACTCACCCTTAACATATTGATAGACATTAATGAGGTCCCCCCTCAGTCTCCTCTTCTCCAGGCTAAAAAGCCCCAGCTCTCTCAGCCTCTCCTCAGAGCAGTGCCTGGTGCTGCAGGACAGAGGTGTTTGGAGCATGGTGGGGATGGGCACTTCAAGCCAGAGCAGTGGAAACTGCAGAAATGCACCACCTTCCTTCATGCTTTCTTCCCCAGATTAATCCTTCAACTGCAGATTTCCATTTAATAGACACACCTGTACAGGCAGATTAGCATTCTTACAGAATTAACTTTTAAGTCGTTAGCTTTCTTACAGAAGAAATAAATTAAAGACCACAACTGGTGAACAAATATGCAAGGTATTTTACAGCTGCTGTTTTCCAACCTGGCTCTTGATTCTGCCCAGTGCTGGAGACACCAGAGCTATCTGGTAAAAACATGCACATGGATATTTAACAACAGAGCTCAGTCCATCTTTACATGTCATGAGTACACATAAACTGTCTCTCAGACTGGGACCAGTATGGCCTAGGCTCCTGCAACTGGAGGACACTGCAGCACAGGGAACAGGCTCTGCTGCTCATCAGGGGTTGCAGTGAGACTGCGCTGCAAGATTAGCTTGGTGGCATTCAGAATGGGGCTTTGAAACACAGAATATAGGGCTTCACACTCCCCTCTTGGCATGTTGGCCTGCAAGTAGGGAAGCTCCCACTCACCTGTATTGAATATGCTGAGAATTTGAACATTTCTTTGTCCAAAATCACTTTATAGGGGCTTTGCTACTTAAAAAATGCAAGATTCAGATGCATAATTTGTACCTTTCAATATCTGTCAAGCATTAAATGATCACAGGCAGCTCTTAGACTATTGAACAACTCTTAAATACAGGACTTATTTCAGCTTAGGTAAGTGAATAGCCACAGCATCTGTGAATTTCTCCCATGTTTCTCTGTATTTTTCCTGGAAAAACTTCTGAATGCTGCAAATCCTGAAGTACAAGTCTTCTGTTAATCAAGATCTGAACTGGAGGCAGTTAACTCATTTGTAAATGACTTTTCTAATCAAGTTTCCTTTAAATTTTGGGTTGATTGCAACATGGTTTTGCAGGGATTTTAAGTTCCTCAGCAGTTCAGAGCTGAAGTTTTCTTATAGAGTGGACTCAAAGGTTGACTGGTGTAGGGCTGATAACTTGTCTTTATTTTCAGAAGGGCATAAAATAGATCCCAAAGCAGCTCAGGAGAGTGCACCCCACAGACTAGAAAATGACTTGGAGTAGCAGTTGAGGTGGGTGTGGAAAGAGGATGGTGCTGTGGCTCTAGTTTTGTGCTTGGTGACTGTTATATCTGTGGTTCAAAATCTCTGGCAAGACTCCTGTTGGTTTCAGGGACTTTTGATCAAGCTAATTGGAATAAAATAGACTCTGAAGAAATCCTCAGAACAATAAATGAAAAATGAGCTTTTTTTTCCTGCAGAAACTGGGATAAGTGTTGCTTCCAAACTTCTTTCCAGGAACACTTGAGATCTCCAAAGAATTACTTTTTAATTGGAAGAAATTTGCATTAATAAACAAATTTCCACTTAAAAGGTCTTTTCTAGTTCTGCTTTTCTGGTGAGCTATTTTATTATTTTTTTGTGTTGCTTTTTGGTTTTCCCTTTTGAAAAAGCAAAAAGCAAAAGAAAAAAGGCATTCAAAGAGTGGGAAAGAAAACTAGCAGGAGCATGGAATCAAAAATATGAAAATTAATTCTTTTTTCTTTTCCAAGTGACTCAACCAATTCATTTTGGACACACACACACACAAAAAAATGTCTAGTGATCCTGTGCATGGGCAAACCATTTTCTGTTAGCAGAGTTGTCACATAACACACAAAGACATGCAAAGCCAAGCTCTGTGGGACTCCACTCAGAGATTCAGCACTCAGAGGAGCTTGATGGCTTTTTGTTTGTGGGCTGTGGATCCCTTCTGGCAGGAGAAGGTAGGAAGAAGGGGGAGCTCTCCTGCTGTCCTTTCACCCATGTGGAGCTGAGCTGGCTTCTCTGAGGGGTTGTGGTTAATGGGTGGAGGAGATAGCATGGCCAGGCTGGATGATGATCATTTTTATCTCTTCTCTTGCCCTCTTTCCTCCATCTCTGCAGGATGAGTGGCTGAGCAGCTCCCACATGGGCTGCAGAGTAAGCACCCACATCCATCTGTAGTTAAACTGATGTTGGTTTCTCTTGAACAGTTGGAGTGAGTAGGCATTTTGGCAGCAGGTGATGTCCAGGCTGGTGCTGCTGCCAGCCCTCCCAGTCAATACAATCCTCCTACAATCCTTCTAATCCTGCTTTGGCAGTCCCAGCTCTCAGCTCTGCCTCTCCTGTTAGCCCAGAGGTGAGATGGGTCACACCTTGGATGATGCTCTGCTCCTCACTGACAGCCTTCCACGAGACCACTTTGTTCAGCTGAACTGACTGAGGTGCTTCTCTCTGCCCTCTAGATTGCAGCTTTGGAGGAAACACTTATAACAGCTCCATGAAATGGCACCACCCCAGCAATCCCTGCATCACATACCAATGCCAGGTAAGGATGAATTGTGCTCACTGGGCTTTTCCCATGAAATTCAGAGCCTTTTTCTTTTTCTTTTTTTTTTTAAGCCTTTTGTTTTCTTAATCAAATACAAATAACCTAAAATATTATATATACACAAGCAGTACTTTGCATTTAATTCACTCAGATGTGACCATCTATAACCAAGCCTTCAGAAGGACAGGTTTTATATGCCTTGAGTACCATGATACCCTAAAGCTGCTGAAGGAGAGGTGCCTTTTCCTGCTCTCTTGACCTTGAATAATGTCCTCTTTTTTCAGCATGCTAAGCCTTTTGTGAGGTACTAATTATTATTTTACTAATTGGACATTTTGTGTGTATGTATCCAGGGTTTGACCTGGGATGTCCTTTAAGAGAAATTCATAACCAAATCCTCTTTTCCTGGCATCCTCTGCTGTTAACAGTGGTATTTTTGGTAGCTTACCTATTTGCAACAGTAACATTAGCAAGATTGTCCATTTTCAGGCACAAACCAGGTAATTATGTAGGGAATTTTAGCTTCTGTTTATGAATGTGGCTGCCAATTTTGCTGACAGTTTGATCCAGTTTTAATGATAATACTCAGGCAGCTCAGAATTGCAGCTGTTGGAAAGAGGAAAGATGAATGAGTATGAAGAGATTCTATAAAAAGAGTTTCAAGATTGTTCTGTTTTCTGTGATATTTCTGCTCTGTGAAACCCACCCACATTTTTAAAGGCAAGTACACTGAGAAGAATGAAGTTGGATCATCAGTATTCTCTATCTTTGCTTTTAATGAAAAGATACAGTGTGAATTTAGATACTCCTGTCACTACTATCTATGCAAAATGAACAATTATCACCCATTCCAGTGTCTGAATGCAAAACTGGGTGATCCTACATTTAAAAATGATCCACACATTTAAAAATCAGGTTTCCCTTGCCTCCAACTGCAAAGCCTCAAGTGGCAAAAAGAAAAGTAGCATCTGTTTGTGCACAGATCCTCACACCCATGTTGGTTCAGGAGGACTCCAACAAGAGGTACAGGAAATGTAAATTTGCTAATACTCACCAGGCAAAGCATCCAAGATAAGCATCTCCCCACTAGAGAACAAGATGCTTTTATCTGCTTTGTAAGTCTTTCTTTCCTCCAAAGGGAGAGGGAGGAGAATGCCTTGTGTCTGGCCTGTTTTCACCAGTGTTGCATGGCAGATTACCCAGGCTAAGGATTCCTGATGAAGCAGGATTCCTTTTCCTAAGAAGGTGCTTGGTTTCTTACCTGATGCATTTTCAAGTCAATCCTCTTGTCTGGAGTCAGGGGGACTCAAGTGGATGAATTTGAATCCTGATACCAGGCAGCAGGTACAGAAAGAAAAGGCATTTTGGAATGCAGTGCTCTGCAGCAGGTGCTGGGCTTTAACTGCACCATGTGGATTTGTGCTTGTTAAAGCAACCACAAGGCTGTCAACTAACCCATCTGATCTTCTCTTGCAGGAAGGAGTGATAGTAGAGTCAGAGGTCCAGTGTGTTGTTCATTGCAAAAACCCTTCCAAACTCGTGGGAATGTGTTGTCCTGTGTGTCCAGGTGAGATTTCATGAGTTCCATATGTATTTCTAAGGCTAAACATCATTACTTGGGAGGGAGCCTCCAACTCCTCTGCTATACTGGACAAGTTACTCACAAGTGGTCCAGGGGTTGGAGTGCATCATATGCCACTAGAAGAGCATGCTTAATATTTTTCAGTCAGCAGACTAGGAGATGCACAAGCAATACCCACAGATGTCATTATTAGATTACATTTCAGAGGCTCTGTCAGCTGAGTTTGCCAGTTTGGGATTTTGTCAGGAAGGGAAGTGTAAAAGTAACACTAAAAAATGAGACTTTATTTTTGAAGGGGAGTGGGAAAGGGTTGTTGTGAAGGACAGTGAGAAATTAACATGGTTTTGTAGTCTAATGTGATTTTAATGGAGGTTCTAGAGGTAAGCATTGTTCCAGTCCTGATTTAGTGGGTTTATTATATTCTAACTGGTTATAATTGTAATATAAATTCAGGGAGTAAGAGTGAATAGGAAGAAGCAAACTGCTTTTTAAAGCCATTTTTAATCAAAGACCTGACTTAGCCTTGACTTCATCAGTGCAAATTTATCTGCTGTTGAAGGATGATTTATTTGCCCAAAAAGATATTTGGGTTTCCCAAGACCTTTATCAAGGCTTCTGAGAAGTCATTTGTTTCAGAGAGGATGGTAAAATTTACTTTACTTCTTGTCCTATGGTGGGACATGTTGCTGAGAAAAGGCAGTGAGCTATCCTGAGCTAAACTTTGCAAATGCTATTTTCCAGGTTGTATTTTTGAAGGGAGACTTTACAATGAAGGAGAAGAATTTAGACCTGAAGGAGACAAATGTACCAAGTGCTCTTGTATTGTAAGTATTTGCCTTTTGGCATTGTATCTCCCTGGATAAACTTCAAAAGGCACGTTATTATTGCCATAACATAGCAAGAAATATAAGGAATTCAACACTATTATGCATTCTTCTCTTGGAGTTCAGGTCTAGATTGAAGATTTCACTTGCATGAATATATTATTCATATTCTGAGTTTATAATCTTCTTTTTTTTTGGCAATTTACAGAGATAGAGCAGGATATTTGGGAGAGGACTAATGTGTTAAATTGATGCTTTTTTTTTTGTGATGGGATCATGTAGGAGGAGACAGAAAACTTTCCAGAATTCATCTATTGATCAGCATTGATATTTCCTTAAACTGGTCTTTCACAAGGATTCCTTTCAGCTGTCTGCAACAAGGATCTTTGCTCTGAATTACCAAGTGCAAGGATGAGTGTACCCTCCTTAGGCTGTCCCAGGTGGATTTTGCCCTGACACTTAATGTAAAGGTCACATCCTGGATTTTCTCTTTTTAACCCTCATTTGCTCCCTTTTTAAACTTCCTATGTCATACAGGTGTTCACAGAGCAAACTTCCTGATCTAGAGCAGTGTATGACAAGAAAAAGTTAAATTACTATAAAAACTGCCAAGCTTCCTCCAATGTACCCCTTGAGCCACCAAGAAAAGTTACCTTTTACAGAGCTCTGGTGGTGCACTGGGAATCTGACCCTGTCCCGTGCTGTTTCTGAAAGAGTTGCTGTGGAAGGCAGTTTGTAAATAAATCATAGTTTTCATTTATAACTGGGTATAAGTTTTACAGGCCCCTGTTACACACAGTGAATATTCACAGTGAAGTTGTGATTTCAGTGCCTGGAATTAAAACTGAAGTGCTGGGGTCCTGTGAGCCTTCAGTACTAGTGCAAGGAAGGCTCTAAATCCTGCTTGTTTTGGGGAAGATTTTCTTTCCAAAACTTGAAGCAGAGTTTTCATTGTGCACAGCTACCAAGAAAAGTCTCCAGTTTAAAACCATGTTCCTCCCACTGATACCCTGTGACCAAAACACAGCAGTCCATGGCAAAAAGCATAGCTGTGGATAAGGACAATAGGCCATTATTGATGCACTAACCTTGTTTTTACAACTGCATAAAGGCTCTTAAGCAACACAAAAAAGGAAAATAAATGCTTCAGCGTCTGGCAGATGTGTGGGTGAAGCTCTGTCCTGCCACGGGAGGGCAGCAGGTACCAGCTTGTCAAGTGGCCAGGCAGCAGCCCCCAAACCTCTGCAGGTTTTGGAGCATCTCCTGTTTTTCATCCACTTACACTTGGGTGTTTTTCACCATCATCAGATCAGCAGAGTGATGGTTTCTGGAGCTGCCACTCGGTTGGTTTGGCTCCTCGTTGGCTGTGTTAACCAGTCCCCCAAGATGATGAAGTAGCCACAGGCAGTGTGGCACAACTGGCCACCCCCCAGCAATCCCTGTCAGCTCCAGGCACCCACACAGCAGCTGGAGGGAGCTCTCTGGGCTTTGTGGTGTGCTGGGGATGTCTGTACTACACGCTGCCCAGGTTTGGGACACAGCTAGAAACACCTTGTGGCTGGAGTGAAAGCTTCAAGACACACATTGCTCACTTCCCTCACCAAGAGCCTGGTTCCTGTAGCCAGAGCTGGATTAAAGAGATGAGAATGCAAATAGGTGTAATTTTGGGGAGCAGAGAGAAGCCACGATGGAGACAAGCCTTTTATGTTGCTGCTTTTGCATTGCTCACCCTGCCTTTTCAATTTCAGCTACAGCATTCTAGTTGGGACTTGCAAATAAGTCTGTGAGTTTCAGTACTAATGAAAAGCTCAAACCCCAAAAACTATTTATAGAAGCAGCAGAGGCTGAACTGCAGGAGCTCTGCCAGCCAGCCCAGGCAGCTGGATGTGAGGGGTGTTGGGAGTGTCAGAGCACTGAGCACCAGCTCACACCTTGACCAGGCTTCTGAACACACCTCAGTTGCCACAGGGTTTCTCTCAACAACTTGCAGGTAGAAANGACCTTTATCAAGGCTTCTGAGAAGTCATTTGTTTCAGAGAGGATGGTAAAATTTACTTTACTTCTTGTCCTATGGTGGGACATGTTGCTGAGAAAAGGCAGTGAGCTATCCTGAGCTAAACTTTGCAAATGCTATTTTCCAGGTTGTATTTTTGAAGGGAGACTTTACAATGAAGGAGAAGAATTTAGACCTGAAGGAGACAAATGTACCAAGTGCTCTTGTATTGTAAGTATTTGCCTTTTGGCATTGTATCTCCCTGGATAAACTTCAAAAGGCACGTTATTATTGCCATAACATAGCAAGAAATATAAGGAATTCAACACTATTATGCATTCTTCTCTTGGAGTTCAGGTCTAGATTGAAGATTTCACTTGCATGAATATATTATTCATATTCTGAGTTTATAATCTTCTTTTTTTTTGGCAATTTACAGAGATAGAGCAGGATATTTGGGAGAGGACTAATGTGTTAAATTGATGCTTTTTTTTTTGTGATGGGATCATGTAGGAGGAGACAGAAAACTTTCCAGAATTCATCTATTGATCAGCATTGATATTTCCTTAAACTGGTCTTTCACAAGGATTCCTTTCAGCTGTCTGCAACAAGGATCTTTGCTCTGAATTACCAAGTGCAAGGATGAGTGTACCCTCCTTAGGCTGTCCCAGGTGGATTTTGCCCTGACACTTAATGTAAAGGTCACATCCTGGATTTTCTTCTTGCCTAGCAACAATATAGAGGGGAAGTAATAATTGCATCCTTTGGGTAATGAGCACAGGCTTGTCTTTCATTCCATTAAGTTAAAAGATAATGCTGTATGTGAGTTGGGGCAGGTAACTTTGGCTTCATTGGTGTCATCTGTAAGACCAGTAAAATGCAAAGTTCAAATCCCTGCTTTTGTTGCAGTCGATGGGCTGGCTATCAGCAGAAAATGCAAGGCTGGGGAACTTTACATTTCTGTAGAATGCCAGGTGTTGTCAGTACCAGCCACAGCTCTTCTCCATCATGAAAATAAACAGAATTCAAAAATTCATGTGTATTTATACATAGACAGACACTCATATTTAACAAAGCTGCTTCAGAGAACTTGGATTATTTCGTGGGAAAAAAAATAAAAATATTGGTGATCTGCAAGATTTACACTAAATGCTCCTGTGGAGAATTATTTTTAAATTTTAAAATAGTATTTTTAAAGGTTTGAATCCTGTAATAATGAATATATGCCAGCACATATGTCACAGTGAGATACACCTTTGAGCTCCTGCTCTGCTGAATCCCTCCTGTCCCAGGCTGAGGAACATTGCTCCCTCTGCATTTGCTTCAGCTTCAGTTGTGAAGTTTGCACTCCAGCTTTCCCTACTCATGTTCCTCAGGGGAAGGCAGGTCTGAGTAGCTGAGTGTGGAAACATGTTTGAGTATTTTCAGTCTGTGCTTTGCTCTTTTGTAAGTACTGTCCAGGTAATGCCTATTGCCCAGTTGTTGGTGTGCCAGTATCTCCTTGATCAACTTTCCTTTGCTCCCTAAATAACAAAAGTAACTGTGGTGAGCAGAGCAATATAAAGAAATATCAGAATATAGGGTCAGACTTGAGGATCTTTTCTTGACAGAATGTCTTGACATACTCAATTATATAAGGAAATGCATCAACTACTGATAAAAAGACATTTAAAGCCTCAAGCAAAAGGCCATCCAGAGAAAGGTGGCATGAATCTTTTGGATGTAATGACATCTATATAAAATATCTGGCTCTAATTCTGAATCTTACTATCCCTTTTCTTACCCTCTTGCCCATTTCAGTCACTAAATGCATTAAAATGAGGAATTACTACCAAAAAAAAGGAATTTTACTGTAGCAAAACAATACACTCAAAAGTCAGCACATGTCAGCAGGCCTAGCTCGTGGGGCCTAGTCTTTGCAAAGCTCTTTGGCAATTCAGGTTTGTGGTATTTTCAACTCAGGACAGTGCCTACTAAATACTGTTGAGCTCCTAATGAATGTGAAATGCTTCTCCAAGATGTTTTTGTTGAGCACACAAAATTTGGATTGTGCAAATGAGGACAAAGTAGGAGTTGGGAATCCCTGTCTTGGTGGAGCATGCTGGGTTTCCATTTCCAATCTCCTAAGCAAGCAGCTTCTTGGGGAGACTAAGATTTCTTGCAGAAAATTAAAAGTTGTCACCTCTCACTCTATGCATATTGCCTGTCAGGAGGGAACAAGCTGGATTTTAATGATTTGGCTTCTCTGGAGAGAGGCATTTGGGTAAGAAAGGCAAAAGGGATAATAGGGATCTCCTCACACTCCAGCTGAAACCCAGCTGTCTTGCAGTAATCCATCTGTCTGGCCTGTTCCTGCTTTTCATGATAGGCCAATGACCTGTTCTAGAGAACCCTTGAATATTTTCCCTACCATAAGCACCTACTTAAATGAAGGACTGGCTGCTTTAATCAAGTGGTATTTCTCAGATACTACTTTTATGAGGTCAAGAGTGTGTTCCCACTTGCACAGAACACTTGGCTTGCATGTTTCCTTTCCTACAGCCTGCATTCAAACAGTCAGATTGTGATTATCTTCAACGTTTTCATTTTCACTTTTCATGCAGAAAAAAAGAAGAAAAAAAAAAGAAAAATAGTGGAGGGGGAAGGAGAGAGAAGAAAGGAGGGAGGAGAGGAGGTTTGTCAGCAAAGTGACCTTGTGAGAGAGTGGTAACCATGGAGAAGCTTATCTTTAAATGGTAGTATCCAAACTCATAAGCAGGCTCTTTAGACACATGCTGCTGTTGCCCAGAGCATGGGCACTGCATGTGTTGGCATATGAAGCATGTGGAGGGACAAGGTCCCACCATGCTGAGAGTGCACAGAGCTATGGAAACATTTTGAAGCAAGAAGCAAGCAAAACCCAAATGGCTGGAAGCAGAGCACGGGGATTTGGGGCCCTTGGAGAGCTGAATTTAAAAATAGCCTCTGTTCAACATCCTTTGCATCATCACCATGTCTCAGGGTGACTCAAAAACACACATTGCTCCTGGTCTGCAGGTGTACTTGCAGGTCTGTGCAGGAAATGTCTTGTCACTTACGTTCCCAAGTGCTAGGGTGTAAATATTGCACGGGGAAGTTTTGCACAAAGGCAACAAAATCACACTGAGAAAATCTGTTTCCAAAGAAATGAGTATCAAGCATTACAACCATGATAAATAATGAGAATTAATACATATGTGAGTGTTTTGGACACTGAGGGTGGAATTCATCTTGTCAATGCTGATTAATGCTGATTAGCAGCACCTCCCAGCCTCACATTGCATGAGGAACCTCTTGCAGTACAGATTAAAACTGTCCAGGACTTCTTGAATTTAAAACAACAAATGGATGGAGCAGGATGGATTTTGCACTCCTGAAGTATCCAGAGACAAAAATAATACAGGTTGACCACTTTTATATGGTGATAATGAGGACTTACTTGACTGTGGGTTGCTGTTGTTCTTGAGAGCAAAGGGACAGAGCTGTCAGGTGTCTGTCCTTTGTCTTCTTAAACTTTTCTTAATTAACAGACTGAGTTTAATTGTTCTTATTGACAAAAAATAAGTGCACAGAGCTTTAACAATAAAGGAGGGTTATTAAAAGGCAGCTTCTGATGAGGGAACTAGTTTTTATTGGCATTGGGTTGCAATGGAGACTGCAAATGTATTTGCTGGAAGTCATTGCACAGACAAGGAACTGTCTTGGGGGGAAAACACAAGAACCTGGTTAAAGTAAGTAAACAAAGCAACCAGCAAAGTATCTGCAGGGATGTAAGGGCTGCACATGGTTTCAGAAGTGCCTGGCAAAGACAAGTGTTTTATGTGAGTGGCCATAGTTCATGTGGGAATGTTTGTGACATCTCGTGGAACTCTGGTGTGCAGGATCTCCTTGGGTCTGAAAGATTGCCATAGGGTGTGCTAGGAAGCAGTAAAAAAAAGCAATAACTTGTCAATTAACAGCACCTTTGTTTGTCATACCTTTTAGGAAGAGTCCAAGACCCTTCAGGCTGGTGGGACAATGAAGGAGAGGCTGAGAAGAGTAGGAGTGTTTAGCTTTCATGTTTGTCCCTCTTTCAGCTGAAATAAACTTGGATATCACAGGTTTGGGGGGTTATTATCAGATAACAACAGTTAATGATTTTAAACTTGCACACAGCCCTTTGTGTCCTGAGACAGAATTGTCTTGGTACACACAATACTGCTAAATTAATTTACACAGCAGAGCTTAACTAACTGTGTAACACCTACTTGTTTTCCTTTGAATTTCAAAGGGAAAAAAAATCAATGGAAGCAATACATTGCCACAGGTGGGGCTTTGGGCTTTAGTTTTTTTTTCCCTTTCACAAGTCTGACCTTCTCATTGCATTGGGTGCCATATTTCTTTTTGCGTAATCATGCTGTAGCCATGTAATATATATATTATATAAAACTTTGCTCCTATTTAAGTCTTTCATAGAAGAGAAAGTGAAACGGGATCATTAAGTTTGAATTGTTGTTGAGCTGTAGTGGGAATGCCAAATTCCATCCTGCCTTGCTAATCATCTCCCTAAATTCTTGCTCTTTCCACTGCATCCTACAGCATTGCTTTTATTTTCTACCTTGGAAGCATTTTGTGTTGATAAGGGAGCAAGTTGCCAACTCTGCCTGAAAAATTCTTCTTCCACTGGGACATGAGAAAAAAAAAATTCTTACAACAAACCAGTCATATAGAAAGACTTATTGGATTTAATAAATAATAATAATAATAATAAAATAATAATAATTATTATTATTGTTATTATTGTTATTATGGTTATCAGTTATTGATGATAATGCATTACTTTTGTTGCCTTACTTAAAAAGTATAAAAGAGACAAATACATTGGATAGTCCATGGGAGGAAAATGGTACCCAAGAAATTATTTTTAGGACTGTGACAGGCTGTGCCTTTTTTTATACAACTCATCCTCTTTAGGCTGAGAGCTGGATAGACAGAGTAATTCCCTGCATGTCAAAACAGACATGGGGAGCACAAAAGGAAAAAAAACCAACCCAACCTCTTTCAGACATGACAGTGATTTACTTATTCTGCTTTCAACCTGTCAGAAATCAAATCTGACTTGGAGCCAACCTATCATCATGTCTCTGGCACCCTGCTGTGGGTACATCAGTCTGAAGGAAAGCTGCAGACACCCTTGAAGGCAGCTTGGCTGTAGTCAGGAGTGGGATGTAAAACATCACCTTCCACTGCAGCTGCCTAAATGCAGAAGGTGAATCCTTAAGAATATTTTTTAACTCTAGTGGTAGAAACTGAATTATTCTGAACTTATTCTGAACACCAGAATAAGGATGTTTCAGCCCTATGTAAGATTATCAAATGTTTCTCTGCAGTCTGTTGACAGAGATTAATTTGGGTCTGGGTTTATCAGTGGTTTTTTTGTTTGGATGGAAAACAGGGTAATNGACAGAGATTAATTTGGGTCTGGGTTTATCAGTGGTTTTTTTGTTTGTATGGTTTTTTTTTGTGGGGGAGTATATTTTTGTTTTGTTTACTTTCATTGTTAATTTAATTATTTTTTTTTTA